>JAOVVB010234082.1:0-10012 GCA_028570985.1 Heterobranchus longifilis | reverse complement strand
AATTTGTGGAGCAAAGGATTGCAGGGTATGAGGCGCTCTCAAAAGCAGTAGAGCAAGAGCTGACATTGGAGAAGACTAAAGCTGCAAAGCTACCCAAGACGGAGAAAGCTCCTCGGAAACAGAAGGAGAATAAGATGATAGAGGAAAGATGGCAGGCCCAGCTGGACAAACTCAACAACAGCTCACAGCAGGAGATAGCTTCCTGCCTGGCTCAACTGGAGGAGCAGAAATGTGAGAATCAAAGACTCGCAGCTGCTCTAGCGCTGACCGAGAAGAAGCTGGAAGATTCAGAGGCATACATGGAAAACCTGGAAAAATGCAACAATATCCTGAAGGTCAGCAAAAAAGAGAACACCTCACTGCTGCATGAGATGGACAATCTGAAAGACTCCTGCATGGGTCAACTTCTAAAGCAGATGGAGATGTCTGAGCAGAAGTGGGAGAAGGAAAAGTCTTTCCTGGAGGAACGACTGAATGAAAGCCGTACCACCTGTGAGGTCCAAATGGATCAGCAAGAAGAGCAGAACCAGAAGTTTACAGCTGAGCGTCTCCAATGGGAGCAGGACACGAAAAAACTGAAAGACTCCTTCGTGGCTCAACTTGACGAGCACCAACAAAGGAATAACAACCTTGTGGCTGCGCTAAAGGTGTCCGAGCAACAGATTGTCGAGTGGCAGGAGGAAACGTCTGGCCTGCAGGAACAGCTGGATAAATGCTGGGCCACCTGTGATCTCCAAAAAGATGAGCAAGAAGAGGAGATCCTGACATTTCAATGTCAGATGTCAGACCTCCTGAATGCGCTAGAGGAATCCAAGGCCTCAGTGAAGACACTGCAGGACAAGGAGCAGGAGTGGGAGGCAACAGAAGCCGCCCTGAAGACACAGCTGCAAGATATCGAGACCAAGATCGCAGAAGAGAGGCAGAGGAAATGGTATAGAAGACTCCTGCATCTGCGATAAATAACCACATAACCACGGCCTTACGGGTTTCCTCCGGGTGCTCCCGGTTTCCCCGACCAAAACCTACATGTTAGGTTAAATATAACATCAAATAAATAAAAAATAAAAAATAATCATGCAATTTTGTTGGTTTCTTGATGCTGAGAATTTTAAGTTGCATTACATTCATCTGCACCCTTTAGAGAGGCGAAGTCCCTTTCCACCATGGGAACTTATTTATTTAAAAAAATAAATATATATAATTTTGAGCCATGAATGATATAAACAGGGATTAAAGAAAAAAAAAAAAAATCTTCTGACTGAAATCTACTATTTGTATTTCAATTTTAATGTATTTATTTTAAAAGGGACGGTGCATATTAATGAACATTTACATGGAATGAAAACATGCCAGATTATAGCCAGAGGCTAATTTACATCTGCAGTCCTGTGGCAGGTTGATGTAACATAATATAACAATTGTGATGTTACAATTGTAACAATTACGTAACACCACACGTCACACGGATGCCGTTTGGAGAGCAGAGGGGAAGTGGGCGGAGCATTAAAATTAAAATGACACTTTCAGTAGAGACTTTAGCAATGCCAACAGACCCCACGTAGAAGCTTTAGCAATGCTAACAGGCCCTGGGTAGAGGCTTTAGCAATGCTAACAGGTCCTGTGTAGACTTTAGCAATACTAACAGGTCCTGTGTAGAGGCTTAACAATGCTAACAAGCCCTATGTAGAGACTTTAGCAATGCTAACAGACCTCCTGTAGAGGCTTTAGCGATGCTAACAGACCCCGTTAACAGTGCCTGAAAAAAGCCTTATTTCTTTCCTTTGTGTTCCTGTTCTCAAAGTCCCTTCACTACGGGAAAGCTATTAACCTCCATGCTGAAAAAGTTTTGAAGAAGATTTGGATCGTGCAATAAGGCAGGTCTGCTCTGCTCTTTTGGTGAATGATTGTAAAGATTGACAAAGAATATGTTTACAACATTTTCATGTAAATGTTCCACAAAAACAAGTTCCCTCCGTCGCTGTATCCGGGGCATAGACGACTGTGATTGGTTTAAAGTAATGCAAACAAGCCAGAGAGTTTTTTTCCCTATCCAAGAGTGAAAACCCACTGGATCCAGACCTTCCACAGGCTATGCGAAACTAACACGGAAGTGACAAAAACTGCAGTTCCTCGAATGGCCACTTGAGGCTGGCTCCAAAAGCGAGTAAAATCCCCATAGACTCCCATGTTAAAATAGCTAACTTTACAGCAGAAATAAACATGTTTACAGCCTGGTACAAAACATGGTTAGCTAATTTCCCCATCCATGACAACTGTACAGGGGGTGATTTAAAAAAATATATAACTCACGTTTAAGGTTATGCATAATTAAGGGCTATGGGTGACATCAGGAGACTATGGCCATATTTTATACAGTCTATGGGCCAAACCAAACTAGAGGTACCACTACTGGGTCTCAAACCCATTTGTTTGTTTGTTTGTTTGTTTTTTTTGGATCCCCATTAGCTACAGCAAAGCAACAGCTATTATTCCTGGGGTCCATAACAGACTTAACACAGTGACATTGCAACAACATACATAATAATAACAACAACAATACAAGAAACAAAAACATAATACAATATAATACTAGAACCCCATGTAGTCTCTGTTATCGTGGACATGTCTGTAACTCAGTGTTGTTGCGCAGCCAAGATACACTTGAAAAAGCCATTTTAAATCTCATTGAGGTTTTCTTTGTTAAATAAAGATTAAGTTCCAGCGTGCTGAGAAAAGAGCACCTTGTTAAGAAAAGTCCACAAAGTTTATGACTGTTTCTTAAAGGCCAGGCGGCATTATGTGCAGCAGTACATCACACTCAGACATACCTTACAGCAGTCAGTGTGTGGCCAAACACTCCAGAGCACGTGTAAATGATCCTCGCTGATTATCCCCAGAAACAAATCCATCACCTGATTACACCCAAACGTCTAAGGCAACACAGAAAAGTAACAAACTGCCATAGCTGTCATATTTCGGAGTGCGAGGGCCTCTGTTAGCAGCAGCCGGAGCTCACAATGACCCCCCCCCGGCACTCTCATTTGTCAGAGCAACACAAACCTTAAACTAAAGTGTGTGAGCGGAGGAGGAACCCCCCGAGCTGGGTGGAGTGACAGAATGGGGAGTGACGCTAGATAAACACACACGGTGCTACATGTCATAGAGTGCCGAGTATTAACAACCCCGCTCCCAAAACAGGTTGAAAAGACAAAATCGATTTCAGCTGACCAAAGGGACAAATTTGTCTCATTCGCTGCAGTGAAGTCCAACAAGTCCTGCAAACCATATGACCACATAAGTCCTACCCTCTAATACCCAAACCCATATGAGCGTTTAATAAAATAATGCCCCTAGAGGTGGCAGGAAATATGACTGACAGGAGCATTTTCTGTCCTCATATCTAAACATAACGATCGCGGTTTTAAACATCTTGTTTATTTTATGGTCACATTTTGGCCTGGTTTAGAAAACAAAACTACTTTGTACATTCACACCTGGTGTGGATAAAATAATCTAGTTTGGACGCTGGAATCTTTTGTTTTCATCAATTTGCGTCATTCGCGCGTCATTGCGCCGCCCGACTGCAACTCGTCTAATCACGTCTTTACATCGACTTTATATGTAATTAATTTGTGCAAAATAATTTATTCGAATGTGAATGTACAGTAAGTATGTAATTACGTAATTATGCACCTGACGTGACGTAGAATGTGATGTAGTTCCGCTTGCGACATTAAATTAAAATAACTCACAGTTTAAGTTTTTTTCTCAAATGGGACAGGGTCCTGTGTTTGTTCCCCTCCCGCTCACCCTAAACTGACTTTCTCGCTCTTAATCCCACGTTGCACGACTTCCTGCTTTGCTCCCATCAAATTTACTACGACCACTAGAGGGCACCACCTAACAAGAAACGTAAATATTAATAATTAATATAATTGCTGCTTGTACAAACGACGATGGACAGTCTCCAGATTTTTTATTGTCTGCCCTCTATCTTCTTCTTTTTTTTTCCCGCCTGCGCCCAGAGGAAACCCTCACGATGCAAACTCGGCACAGAAAGGCCTTGCCCAGACCGAGGATCGAATTTGTAAAGAAGCCACCATCGCCTGCTCTCTATCTTTACATCAATCCCAAATGTGCCGTGACCTGCTCCACCAAAATCAACAGTCTGAGAGGTAACATTGAATCTGTCTGTAACACCTCATAAAACCTCTCCTCTATCCTCACGTTGGCTCCCTCCAGTAACACTTTGCCTCCACAGCCTCGGGTGATAAATAATTACTTGTCGGAGCCTTGACTTTTCTTCGGTGGTGTTTGCATGCTGTCCCTTCGCTCGGCACCGTGGCACTCTGACAGCGTCAATTATTAACAAGCTGCTTTCTGCCTCAGTGTGTACTCGCTCTGTTTGGACGTCTGTGTTGTTTCTGTGCGAATAATACCACAGGGGGAAAAAAAAACTTTAGTTTGCATGCATGAACGTGGGCTGACAGATGATTATACTCGAATCACTTCCTGTTTGTTAATTGTTTAAAGTGTACGTGTTTATATCTTTGCGTCTGAGTGGCAGCGGGGGGGAAGGAGAGGAAAGGGGTTTAAAGTGCAAAGAGGCTGGTGAGTTTTTCCAACAATAATGCAGCCTGTGCGTGTGTGTTTGTGTGTGTGAGGACCTCTGAGCACGACGGGCCAATGTCTGTAATGAGTGGGAGGTAAACAGGGGCGAGTGCTCATTTATTCATAAAGCAAACAGAGGCAGTGTGCAGTGAATGGGAATAAGTGTGTGATGATTTATTTAAAGCTATTTGTTTCAGGCCACACAGGCTAATTTCCTTCAACTACGTAGCACTTTTTATACAACTCTGTCCTTTTGTCTCTGGTTAGACTCTGACTCTGTGTTATCTCACAATAACAAACAGAGCTGTTTGCACTCTCTCACCCTGGCTGCCATATTTTATTGGCAAAATGACCCAGGAAATCAGTTAATGAAGTAAAAAAGAACTGCAGCTTTCCTCTGGTGTTTACATGTGCTGTCCCAGTTATTAGACTTATGATTATATCAGGATATGTTTACCGGAACATATAGAGTTACAAGGTTGTTCATCTTCCTGTAAACACGACTCTTACATTACTCAGGTTTCTGCATTTTGTATGTTTCAGTCACTTTAGCAGTTCAGGACCTGCTGAAGTGTCTGGCTGCCCGGAAACACTGCTGCATGTATCACTCTGCTCTGGATTTGGCTTCTCTATCTGATCATGAATAACTTTAAGCGATGCTAAGACTCACGCCGCCTCTGTCGGTAACTTCAAACTTTGACGCAGAACGTGAAAAATGCGTGAAAAACGGAAAAAAGCATGCTCGTCTACTGGAAAAGAAGCCTATCGCCTATTTTTAGTGGGTTTTGCTGTGTTTAAAAAACCTGTATACGCACCATTTTAGTGGAAAAGGATATAATTGTACCACAGTATTCCAGTTTATTTACAAGTAACCCGTGGCATATTTGAGTTTCTGAGAACCAGAAGAAGAGCTGTGTACATGCACAAAAGCAGCTCTCCGAGACCCGATATAACCTATGTAGATATCCGTGCATGATTGTGTGACTAAAAGGTTCCAGCGCTGAGTGGCAGGACTGACAGAGCCTTCCACTAACAGGGCAAACTTCTCCTCCCATGAGGACGTTTGTGCTCTACCCCTCAGACGATCTGGCCGTCTTGTTTGGAGTTCTGTCACCCTGTTTTTCATCCAGCAGAAGGAAAATTTGAGCTTAACATGAACACATCTTTAATCATGTGTCAGGATCAATTATCACCCCTTTGAAAAGCAGCAGCTCTTTTGAAGAAGGTTCTCTTAAGTGGAGATGCGTGAAAACTTCGAAGTCGAAACACACATGTCTGGAAAGAGTCCTGCTTCCAGACAATCTTAATTGCTAATTTTGTGTGTTTGTCTGCTGCACAGAAGTGACAGTTCAAAGAGCAGTGCCTCGCTGTAGTACTAGCATGCAAACCATTGGTGAAATGCCTTTTCATCACGAACAAACAATTGGTAATTTTTCATGAGAATGTCTTTAAACTTAAAACCGGCAATTGTGCTGCAGCATAGCTAAATATTTCTTTCTGTACGTACATTGTTTGCAGGCCACAATCAATCTGTTCTGTCACAATGAGGAAAATCTGCAGTGTGGTTAAAAAATAAAGTATAGAAACGAAAATAAGAGTCTTTCCCCATTTGAATGACTTCTATACTGTATCTTTAATGTAAGTATGTATGTTTATGGCCTGGAGTTTGAAACACAGGTTTCTTGGTTACATCTGGCACCAGATAACACTCGAAATTCTGCTTTGAAGTTTAAAGATCTCCCTTTAAGATACAGAGTCCATGACAGATAAAGCAAACCTGAAATTGAAAGTGCGACTCGGTCACCCCCTCGGCTGTTTTGATTAAGGCTGTGTGCGGAGCGTGCCTGCCGGAGATGTTTGCTCAGACTTGGCCGGGGATTAAGGGCTTCTCTTCTGGGATCCAGAGGTCTGATCCCCTCCATGTCCCTCCGCGGGGCACAAGTGGGTGGCGACTGTGTGTTCGTGTGTGCGAGCCATTTCGTGTATGTATAAAATGACACACCGGGCCTCATGCAGCAACATTCTCTTCAATTTCTCTTCATTTTCTGTTAAGGGCAAAAATAAGAGAAGTCAACTCCAGATGCACAAAACATTCTTCATCATCCAAATCTGCTTTTACCCAGGTGTGCTGAATAATTGTTTCTTTGCATCGGTAACGCCCGCTAAATGCAATATAAAGGCAGGAGTTGAGCCGTGTGCAAATACTCTGACACATGCCCAACAATCTTTTTTTTTTTTTTAAATGTTCCTAAATGTGTGTTTCCTTGTGTTGGACAAACAATTCGTGGACTGTGAAAACAAGATACTTTTTTCTCGTCTTGATAAAAGTGCTCATTTTCTCTTTGAAGAAAACACTGGTGAATCGCAGGAATCAGTGAGTTTTAACACAATAAGAACAAATCGTGTATACAGTAGAACGAATCACAATGTTTGTTTACAACAACCCCGGCGTCACGTACATACAATTTAACGGCGCCGAGCAAATGGGGGCGAATTGTTTCCAAAGTGTACATCTCATTCATCTATAATGCATGTTGATGCTTTAATATCTTATTTAAAGGAAACGCTGCTGATTTTCAACCAGCTTTGTGTCACCGGATTTGGTTTCTCAGAGACGTTAGCAAAGCAGCGCAGCGCATAAAATAACACAGCAGACGTCCGACCACCGTGTTTAACTAGAGATCTTTGAATGACTGTTACAAATGACAACAGAAATAAACAAGTTTGCCGATTTCATCTCCGCAATTCAGATCAACTGCCAGTTGTCTACCTGGAAGTGATTGTTGCGTCACGGCGATTCGGTCATCACTTCCTGCACGAGGCCCAACGTGAAGCCACGTCTGAAGTTTATGCACTGAAGGAAAGATGCACAGATATTCTGTGTGTGTGCAAATGCTCTCACGGATGCCTTCTTCTTCAAAGAAACCTCTCTGATCCCCTCACTTCATCATTTTACATGGCCGACATGATGCTCATGGCACTTCACATGCACACACACACTCACACACACTCAGAACATTGTTTTTATAAAGTGCTGGCGGTTGTTATTGTACAGCCCACCCATCTTTTGCCACGCTCCTGTAACGCCTGTGTGTGTAAAAACAGGCTCAGAGTTGCGTGTATGGAGAAGGGGGTCTGAATGAGTGGAGGTTTTGGTGGCTTAGTTCGAGTTTTAAAGGGGGGGGTGCAAGCTAATTGTGCACAGGTGACTCCACACACAGGTGCTCCTGCCTCGATATCAACAAGTCTTCCAAACCATATGACCACACAGCTCTATTATACGACCCACAGGAGCGTTTTCCATCATCGTAACTAAACGCAGCGGACGCAGTTTTAAACATGTCGTTAACGTGATGAAACAGTTGCAGTTTGGTTCAGTTTAGGCACCTAAACTACTCGGTTAAAATGAGAAAAAGATCATGCTTTGGGTTAAAATCCATCCGTGACGTAGTTCTGTTTGTTACCGACAGCTAAAATAACTTGCTGTTGGACCCAAACGCAGGAAAAGTACAAAACATTTAATGTTGAAAATGAACTTCCAGGATGCACTCTGAAACAGGCCGGCAGGGGAAAAAAACAAAAAGACACAACAAAGCAGGAATACTCAGAAACTACAAACAGGACGACAAACGGACACTGAAACTTGGGCAAGACGGACGAAGGAAAAAAGGCGGGAAAACAGACAAAAACAGGAAGTAAAACAAGACTTGACACATCAGGAGGGAAACTAAAAAATAAAACAGGAAACAAACTAAACATGAATGAATAAATGAAACCAACATTACAAAGTCAGTATAAGGTAAACGGTCGCAGTTTGATTAAGATTAGGCAACAAAACTACTGAGTAAGGTTAGAAAAAGATTGTGGTTTGGGTTAAAAACATTGTTAAGTGACTTCACTTCCGTGCGTACATACATGATGTAATTACACACGTGATGCAGAACGTGACGTAGTTCTGGTCTCTACGTATACTACGTTAAATCACGACACCAAAGAGGGCGGCGCTTAACAATAAACGTGAAATATAGGTCATAATTGCTGCTTGTACAAACGACCTACGCTGTCGTTTTTTGGTGGACGGCCTCGTCTGCACACGTATGTTTGATGATGGAATGAGCAAAAAAAAAAAAGGGAAATATAAGAAGAAAGAAAAAGCGGATCAAAGAAGTTTGCGAGGCTACCAGAAATGCCTGTCTTTCTGCAGCAGCTCGCCCCGCTCTTTAAAAAACCACCGCATGCGGTCAGCTGTTTTTCAATAGACAGACTTCAGCTTCTCTCCAGGTCCGTGCCGTTGATACTGAGCTCAATGCTCTCTGACAGGGGTGGTCTGTACGCCGTCCCGCAGCAGATGTTGCCGTTTCTCTTTCATACTTTAGCTGCCCTTCAGAGAATCGAGCGGCGAGGATGAAAACTGTCTCTGTTTATTACTGAGAGGAGCCGTCGCTGAAGAGGCCCCGCTGACCCACTCAGGAAGGAATAACAAGCAAATTGAACGAGTCAACAAATGGACATGAGCCTCCCCTTCTCCTCCGCTCCCACGACTCCGTTAAAGTCACAACATCATCTCAGCGTGCCGGCGATCAGCGTGAATACGCCTCGGAAAATTTGTGGACTTTCAACAGGTCCCCTCCTCTCATCGTGGTTCATCTGCTAAGTGCCTGTCAGTGCAATTTCTCAAATCAGTCAGCAGACTGCAGGAGGGAAAGAAAAACATACAGGTGCAGTGGAGGAGGAAAGAAAAGATGGAGACGGAGACGGGGGAGAAAAGGACAATTGTGTTTGGGGAGTAGAGAAATCTTTACAGAGAAAAGACATAAAGAGAGACTGACAGCTTGTTCCTTCAGGCATAAGATGAGATTGATATCGTGTATATACCATTACATTAAGACTACAGTTATTCTGTACAGTGACAGAGGCGTGTTTGCTGTTTCAAGATGTCAGTTTTACTATAAATCAGGAGGAGACGGAGGTAATATATGAGACGTGTGCCTGTTAATTGCTCAGTAACATCAGTCAGGCCTTAAAGGAATACTTCACTCTGCGATCGTTGTAAATCATTTTCTCACCCCGTTACCTTGAATTCATGAAGAAAACTTCTCGCATTCCTCCACGGTGAACAAAGACTCCAAAAACAGAGAAAATTCTTGATGATTAGGGGGCCGTGTTTAACTCTTCCCCCCCGCCAGAGTTTTATTAAAAGGTTGCCAGCCAGCGCCAGCATTTTTGATCATATTCACTAATCTTTCAAGAATATTTTGTACTATGGATATGTAAACAGTTAATATATCAAACAAAAAACAGTTTTTATAGAAAAAGCTTTTTTTAAATTTTTTTTTTAAAAGCTGAGAAAATATTTTTTGACAAAAAGTTATTTTTCTCACATTTTCTTGCCCAGCCCATC
>JAOVVB010234081.1:0-10012 GCA_028570985.1 Heterobranchus longifilis | reverse complement strand
CACACACACACACACACACACACACACACACACACACACACACACACACACACACACACACACACACACTTTCTGTCTTTCCACTGAACATAGAAACAACAGAAGCAGCACACTGATGTGAGAAGTTTTGGCTGTGAGCTCTCTGTGGAGGGTTCTGATAAGGCTATCAACGCTTGGCTGGCTGATACACTTGGTGAGGCTGCAGTCGTTTTTCTCCGAAATCCTTTTTCAGATCACTCAGACGGTCTCATTGCCACATTAGGCTGAATGTTGTTTGTTAAAGGAGAAAATAGCCTGCGATGATACAGACTTTCAAAGTAATATTCAAGATGTTTTCTCTTTTTTTTTTTTTTTAAAAGTAAGAAATGACCACGTCTGTGAAACTTTAGTCCCGCTGCTGTGACAAATACCAAGGTGAGCACTATCACATTTCTTTGTTACGGTGTAATGTACTTCAGCTTATCTGCACCGGCATTATTCTTGCTGTGATAGGAACTACACCATTGTTTGGCATGTCTTTTCTCTGGGAGAATTTAATTTTGCCAAGAATGTCATGCATTTACAGAACGTGTCACGCTGAACATTTCGGAGGACGACATCATTCTTTCGACAGGAAATTAGAAAATCCTCACAAGTCTGGGCAACATCTATTTCACACAAAAACACAACATTCAACACAGTGCTGTGAGAAATCCTCCTGCCTCTCTTAGGGCCTGTCTACTAGGGATGTTTTTAAAAACTGATATTTTCCTCTAGGTTTTGGCCTCTTCTCCACACACAAAAGGAATTTTATGTCACTAAAACAGAGATTTTGAAAACTTCTAAAGTGAAGATTTTTCAAAACTCCTGTTACTGGATAGACGTGTAAAACAGAGAGTTTGGGAAATGATGACATCATCTCCTAAATTCACACATGCCTATTGTTGATTTGTGTAATGAGCATGCGCCAGAAACAACAACGACTCGGCTGCCTCTAATCACACGCAGGACTTTCACCCAGGGGACCGGTGTCCGTGTCCCGTTTGAAATTAAAAGTCAGCGTTGTAATTTGAACCTATAAATAAACCTTTGTTCGTAGATATGTGACGTACCAAGTCGTTTTGCCTAAACCTACCGAAGTATTCCTGTTTCACAACCTTAATCACATTTAAAACCGCAAAATGGTCCTTTCACCCCGTTAAATACGTCTAATTACTAAATAATCATATTTTGTATGATATGATATGAAACCGTTAGTATAACGTCGGTCATATTCTGTAAGATATCATACAAACTGTTTTCGTAAGGTATCATATGAATCATGTTGAATAAATGGATATCAAATATGTATAAATAAAGAAATAATGACCTACTATTGTTTTACTACAGCCAAAGCTATATAAGCTCACTACTGCTGCTCAGAATCTTCTTCTATGGTATTTGACATATTGTTGCCTTTATCGCCACCTACTGGCCCGGTTTGGAGTTGTTTTTAATATTCTGGTGTGGGCCGAGATATTTATTAAACTGAAGGTCGTGTGGGCAGAATTATTTTTTTAAACGGAGGAGAAAAATATAAATTCTCAAAGAATCCATATACATGTCGACAGGGCCTTATAGTTTCCACTATGCACCGAGGACTCAGCAATACGAAACTACATCCAGCAGCATAATGTTTTCTCTCGCTTCTTACATCATCACCTCAAACCTTAAGTAACTTCTGTGACCATCCCCCTGACTCCCCACAATCACCACACCCCCTCCAGGTTTGCCTGTACCAACGATATTACCATGCTCTCTGGTTTGATGAGAAAACTCATGCGTCCAATATAACCCGAAGGCTGAGTTTCCATTACAGACCTAGCCGTAACTCAAAACTGCACGCTTTGCTGATGCACTTCTGAGCAGCACTCTCACTTTTGTTGGAGCAGAGGCAGATAAGACCCTGTAGCTCCAGGTGAGCTCACCAACAGCAAGATGTACATCATCAGAGGCTGGCAATACTTGAGTTAAAAATAACTGTGCGGAGGTGTATTGCACAAACGTGTGACATACTTCATACTTGCATAGCTCCAGATTGGGTTCATGGCCTCTTTGCACTACGATGTCTCCTTGAAAGGACATTTATATACTACTAATTTGTTTTACCATCAGTGCTTTGAGGGGAAACATAATTGCTGTTTGGATTACGTTCACTGCAAAGGGAGCAAATGTTTTCATGGAGCACTAGTCGTAGGGGTGAATGGTGCGCATACAATGCTAAGGTGTTCGACACTGAAGACTGGGGTTCATCTTGGAGTCTTGTGCTTCAAGTCCCATTTGACTTTTTCAATATAGATCATCTCCTTAACCTTAACCAAGTGCCTGAATGTAACCATAAACATGCATAAGAATCTACAGCCATGCTAGAGGCTCTGGGGGCTCGACACAGCGGTGCTTTGAGCTAAATGCTAATGTCAACATGCTGATGTTTAGCACATATCCACGTTACCACGTTCACCAACTTAGCCCGAAAAACGACCTGATACAGTAGGTCCTTTGTACAGCTCCTTACAACCCATATTAATGTTTATTGTCAGGGGGCGCCCTCTAGTGGCCGTCGTAATTGTGACAAGAACAAAGCAGGAAGTCATGTAACGTAGTATTAAGAGAAAGTCAGTTTATGGTGGGTGGGGGGTGGTGGATGGGTCAAACAAATACAGGACTGCCAGGAGTTCGTGTCCTGTTTGAAAATAAAAGTCACAGTTATTAACTTATAACTTTAGATAACAAACAGAACTACGGGGCGCCCTGGTACTCACCGGGTAGAGCACGTACCATTCGAGTCCGGCCCAGGACCCTCTGCTGCATGTCGACCCCTCCCAGACCGTTTAGTTATTTAGGAAAATAAATGTGGTTCATATTTCCTGCCACCGGTAGGGGCGCTAATTAATTTAGGAAACACTCCTGTGAGTGTATTTGGACAAATTAAACCTTTGACCTGATGATGTCGGGAGTATACATTTCATGGCCTTCCATCCTCTGTAGTAGAGTAGATATTGAGTAGATATTGTATTAGTAGAGCAGATTGTTCACAAACAAATGAAACTGTGAATGTTTTGCAGTATCAACATTTTAGATAATCAATATGTTGTTCAAAAACATAATTCAACACACAAGGTTGCCTTGTAAGCCTCTAAAAGATGATAATACCGCTATTGCTAATAATACTTATGATACTCCTCCTACCTAACTGATAAGTAGAACCAGACATAAAAATAGGAACAGAAAACCCCAAGGTTATGTACTTCACAGGAAATGGTGTTCAGTAACTATAGACTTTTAGGATTAATAGTGTCTGTGGTACCCTTAGGTGTTCAAGTCGTTGGTTCCACAGTCGGAGCGCAGCTACACAGGAAGTACAGTCTACGTGATGTGGATCTATAGTCCCGAGGGCTCGGAGCAGCAGGCTGTTGTTTGACCTGAGGGTGGATTGGAAAGTGTGCACGGAGAGTTTGTGGGGTTCGAAGTTTCTTGAGGGAAGGTTGTTTTTTCTGTATATGCACAGGAAAGTCAGGACATCACATTTGAATTTTGTCCTGGAGGAGACAGAAAGCCAGCGCAGTAACGCTGGAGTCTGAGAAATGTTTACATTTTCTCGTCAGCAGTGATCTGGATGTACCGGAGCTTCTGGAGACTTCTGCAAGACACAACAACCTCCTTTACGCCTGAAAGGGATTAAAGACCTGGGCGTGCTTCTCTGACTCTGTCAGAGTGGGACACGGCTCTGAAAGGCCCTTCAGAGGGTTGAAAGACACTTTCAAGAGTTGCATTATGTGGCTCTCAAAAGTCTAGTGGTTGATCAATGAAGATCAACCACATGAACCTCTCAAAAAGTCTTTTACAGCTAGATTAATCGTTTGGTCTATCACATGTCAGAAAATAGTGAAAAATGTCCATCCATGTTTCTCAAAGTCAAGGTGATGTCTTGAAATATCTTATTTTGCGCAAAACCCAAATATATTCAGTTTAAAATGATATAAAACAGAGAAAAGCAGGAAATCTTCATATTTGAGAGGCTGAAAACAGCATTTTCTTCCATTTTTGCATGAAAAATTACTTTAACTATATTAATCGACTATCAAAATAGTTGCAGATTATTTTTCTGTCGATCGACTAGTCGATTAGTTGACTAATCGTTGTCGCTCTAATAACCACACAACCGTCCATTAAAGGAAGAGGTCGAGGTAGGTCAACACAACGTCGACCTGGAGACGGGAGGCTGCTGTTTGTTTACAGTTTTGAACAGTCAACTTTGTTTTCAAAAGCATGACCCTGATCGTTGCATAACCTTAACCATAAATGTCATCATCCTGCCGGTAATGGCGTCAGATCAGAAAAGGCTTCTATGTGTCATTCAGGGCAGAGACAAAAGACGTACTTGTCGTTTAACTTGGAGGACTTGTTGGTTTATTCATGCTTCATTTTCTACAAACAGATTTTGTATTTCAAGAGCGAATATTGTAGGAAAATATGTTGTCCCTGAACATTTTGCAGGCACAATGCGTTCTGTGTAAACAGTTTGCGCCTTGGCAGGTATATTCATTAAAATAAATTCCTCATTATGTTTGATAAAAAATGTTGCAAATTAGTGTATATGAATTTCTCAAAGAGAGGCGAATAAAAAGAAATCAGGTAACTTTTTGCTGTATGATTTGTACTTATAATTACTTTCAAATTGGGTTTTTTGGAGCGGCAGTTGACTTGTTTTCTAGAACTCCATTCTTCACTTTTTAAAGGCTGGAATATATTTGAAATTTCCCATAAGGTAACTCATAATACTCTCTCACATGATAGCTTATATATAGACACACTACACACACACAGGCTTAAAGTGATGTGCACCGACACATAAAAACACACACACACACACACACACACACACACACACACACACACACACACACACACACACACACACACACACACACACAGAGAGACAAAGCCCATAAATAGTAGCACTTGCATGAAAGAGATAGCAGGAAAAAGTATTTCTGAAAGTGGTTTCTGGGTGTATTTGTGTGGGTGTGATGGGATGGCAGGTGCTATATCTGAATAAAGTAGACCTACGTAAACAACACAGGGATAGCAGCATCGGCGCAGGAGCCAGTACAGAATTAAGTGGGATTAGAGACATTTTAAGGAAAGTCAGGGAATGCTTTTTTAATCCCTCTCTGCCACAAGTCATTTTGATTCAAAGAAAAAAAAAACACAACTTGCATTACGTGTCATTCAGACAAGGACAAGTTAACTATTAGACCTCGGTATTCCCATATCTCTTATATATTCTGAATAAAGGATATACAGTGTATGAAAGAATTGACAAGGTCTGGCATTGATTTCAGTGAATGAACACGCATATGCTGCAGCCATGCTACGGCTGGATGAAATAGAGCCACAAGACTGAAAAGAGGGCAATTTTCTGCCTGTGGTGTGTGGAACAGAAAGTTCTGCTGTGGTTCCAGTTTTGTCATTTTCCAGTGACACCAGAGGTAAGAGCAAAGTGTCGGATGGAAATGAAACCGGAGCTGCACACACTGGGGAATACATCTGGTCTGTAATGGAGGAAGATTGAGCAGATACGAAGGGTCGGGGATTGGGAAATGAATGGCTTGTGAGCAGATACATTTCTTTGACCAGTCGTCATCATCAGGCCTCCTTCACTATTTTATTTCTCGGTCCATCAGTTTTTTTCTTCCTGTGTTCATTTACTGGCATTCAACTATATTTTTTTTGAGACTATTCTCTTCCAAGACAAACGGAAAAAGACAAGGCAGGGATTAAGGTTATGGAGGATTTACAAAACATGAAGTAGACATGAATATTTCACAGTAAGAAACCTCTGTGTTTTAAAGAGTCTCAGCAGGGAAGCCCCTGGATGTGCAAAGACTGAAAGGATATGTGTGCAAGGACACATTTCTGCTCATCAAAATCATTTTAGAAAGCTATAATGATGAGCTTCAGGGGGGGAAAAAGTGCTACAGGTATGCACACTCTAGTTTTTTTTAAGTCTCCAGTCCAGTGGTTCCCAACCTTTTTCCTGAAGGGATCCTTTTCTATCACTGCGTAAACTGACGACCCCTGACTAAAGCTGCTTTTAACTACGCGTCTGTTATGTCCGTTCATTGTGTACGTACTGGTTAAACAGTATGTATATCTCCAGCTTTAGTAACATATTTTATGGATATTTCATATTACAACAGTAGAGAACAACTGATAAACTGTACAATTAATCCAAATAGTGAATGCAATAACAGGAAGTTTGTGTACAATGAGCGATTTGGATGAATTTCCTGTGAATAGATGAATTTTCCTCTTATTTTTAGGAACTTTTAATACAATTCTGTTATTTTTCTTTTTTTAAATAACTATTTAATTTAGTTTTCTTTACATAAATGAATGAAATGCAGAAATATGGACCAACTGTATATATATATATATATATATATTTTTTTTTTAAAATTTAAAATCAAGAAGGCCTTGCGACCCCCTGTGAAGCTTTGGCGACCCCTAGTGGGGGGTCGGGACCCCCAGGTTGGGAACCACTGCTCTAGTCCAACCAGGGGTGTAAATATACAGCAGAGTGCAGGCAGGGTGGTTGCAGTGGGGCCTGTAGAGAGAGCGGGCCCTTCAACAATGATGTTGGGCCCCTGTTTTAAAAATATGTACCTGTGTTTGTCTGAAATTGAATGTCAAGTAATGAAATGCACTGCAGCCGTCTATTTGTAAGACTGTCTGGTATTTTCGTGTATATGAAACAGAGTTGGCTTGTGTTACAAGATGAATTTCAAAGGAGTCTGAGTCTGACAATAAAGTGCAATCTAATCTAATTTACTTTATTGTGCTGTTGCCAAAGTGAACACTGGATCGCTAAAATGTCAGGTTTTACTTGAATAGACATCAAAATCCTCTAAATTCACACCAAATAAGAACTATGCACCAGCAGTCTTACCTGCAGAATTATAATGAAAATAACATTTCAGTATTCTTGGAAGAAAGCTACAATGAAGATGGTGACACAGTCAAACACAAGGATACAAAGGCTGCGCCAGCATTTTGTTAATGTCATGTTTTTATGGAGATGAAAAATAAATATTATGAAGAAAATACTGCAAACACAATCAGTAAACCAATCATTGTATCAATAAATCATCATTATGTTCACTGGGGCTGCCCCCTCATAGTTGATTAATCGACTAATCGGTCGTTGTGCTCGTAGTCGATTCAAATTTCTTTAGTCGATTAGTCGTTTTTTTATGCTTTTCTCATGCTGATTGACTTATTTCCAAGAAACTTATGAGCACATCTCTGATAAACACAAGATTTAAAGTGGTGCTTTTGCATGATTCTTTGTGTGGAAACTACAGATCTGTCGATGAATTCAACTAATCGATTAGTCAACAAAATCATGTGAGTGTTAGTTGACTAAGGATTTCTTTAGTCGAGGACAGCCCTAATTTTCACTTACACCAATTAATACATCAATAATCTTGGCATTAAGTTAATCTTCAGGCCTTAATGTAGGGGTTAATATAAATGTAACACAAAACAGCCAGACTTTCCTGAGGTAATTCAGTCAATTACATGCCTGTTTACAGGCAGACTGTTTTCAGGGGATGAGTCAGGCCTCTACATTTTTAAAAGGGGAAAAGATTCGGTCCTGCTGCACTTGCCCATTAGTCCTTCAGTATTTGTAATCATTCTGTACTCTAAATGTTGAAACTAGCCTGGACCACATTAAATTGATTTCCTCTTGTCAGTTTTATAAAGAACTTTTTTTAGTTATGACATGCTGGTTCTGATAAACAGGAAATCCATTACCAGGACAAAATGTACTTTGTTTCTAAATATTTCCATGGTGTATAACTCTGATGTTAGTCTCTCGCATAGCCAGACCTGTCTCCACAGCGCTGCGTCCGTGCTGGAGAAAGGTCTGGATTCAATGTGCTTTCACTCCTGGATAGTGAAAAAAAACCTCCCTGTCCTGTTTGTATTTCCTTAAACCAATCACAGTTGTCCTCGGCGGTGCCACGCATGTCAACATATTCTTTGTAGATCTTTACAATCATTCACAGAGAACAGAGCAGGACTGCCTTATTGCATGATCCAAATCTTCTTCAAAACTTGTCATTTTCGGCGTGTAGGTTGATAACTCGGAGGTTGTTGTTTCCTGTCTCTGGGCAGATTTCACGGAAAGGAAGTAAGGCTTTATCCAGGTACTTCACCTGGTAAGCCAGACCACTCAGAGTGCTGAGTGCTCTTCATATAGACAAACATTTTCACAAAAACACTTTATTAAAAATGTGTAAGCAGTATGCCGTTTTCCTCTAATTCACAACAGCCTTCTTCCTGAAAACAGAAGTGAAAACACATAAGAGCACACTTCTTCACTGACTTCAAAGGCTAATTTCTGCAACGTGTATTTTAAAATGTAAAGTGTCAGTGTAACTGAAAGTGTATCAGGAGGTTTTCTTTATCTGCTGCATTTCTAAAATTCATAGGACTACCAATTTATTTTTACCATCTACTTGCAAGCTCAAGAGATCAAAAGTAAATGTTAAATTTCACATTTTCACACAGCCACCGTTGAGACAAGTAATGGAGTTAGTGAGTTCTGCGATCCGTCAGAGGCTCTTCCTATTAGCAGCTGCCACACAAACACACATTGACACACTCCCATATACAGTCAGAGCATCAGGTTGAGATAGTTTACAGCTAATGGCTGTACAATATTCCTTCTACCAAAGGAAAAGTAAGAAACTAAGATCTCACCTACGCTTACACTCATTAATGTGAGGTTTTCATAGTATGTTTCTTGTTCTTTAACTTGGTTTAATGAATGAATGATAATGTCCAGTGATAATGTAAAGGTTCTTATTGGAGTGGTAATGATATGCAGATTGGTTGTCAGCAATTTAATTGATATGCAATTATTTATTTATTTTTTTGATTGGGTTGTTGAGATAGGTGTCAGCTAATGGGGATCCTTATAATAAACAAATAAACAAACAAACAGTAGTCTGAACACACCTTAAGAGTCTAGAGCGAAGATGGACTCGGACACAAGAATGCTTTGAGCTAAATACAATTGTCAGCATGCTAACATGCTCACATAACACTGTTAACATGCTGATGTTTAGCAGGTAATGTTTTCCGTGGTCCAGAATCCTGTACCGGGTCAGGTAACCCGCAAGAAAGGATGTGAACGGGTAAAGAAATATATTTACATGAATTCCCAGTGCAGGCTCAAGTAAAAAAAAATTAACTAAATGTGGGCAGGCAGTGGGTGAGAATAAAAAAATGTATTTTCTGGAGAAATCAGAAATGAAAATGATTATGCACCATTATTATTCTCAAACTAACTGGCACAGGGCTTGATTGACATCGGTGCCCGCTGACAATATGCAGAGGACGTTCAACAAAACATCATTCCGGAGCTGAGGATGCAGCTGAAAAAAATCTGTTATCTTTGTGTCACTTTGCATTACACCAACAATAGAGTTGTTCTGATACCAGTGTCGGAAACACCTCTGATACTGCCTAAAATGCTCGTATTGGTATCTGCAAGTATGCAAGTCTATGCACAGATCTGATACCATGTAATTTAGCCCTGAAAAAAATGGATTGTCTGTTTTTTTGCTGTTATGACTGACTGTTAAACTAGATTGACTATTTGTTCATGTTTTAACGTATATAACCTGAGACAAGAATGGTAGCAATCATATCACATCCATACAGGGTTAGTAGAACAGCTGTTAAAGAATAATAATATTATTGTTTTTAACACACTGGTGTCGGATCGGTACTTGGTATTGGCCAATAGGCAAGTTTAGGTATCGGAATCGGTATCGGAAGATCTCTAATCAACATCACGGGTGTCGGGTCGGTGACGGGTCGGTGTTGGTGACGGGTCGGTGACGGGTTAGTGTCGGGTCGGTGACGGGTCGGTGTCGGTGTCGGGTCGGTGACGGGTTAGTGTCGGGTCGGTGACGGG
>JAOVVB010234080.1:0-10013 GCA_028570985.1 Heterobranchus longifilis | reverse complement strand
ACACTGTATTTTAGTGATTCCCAGTTGCTTGATTAAAAATATACCTTTGAAAAACAATTTTGCGTGCGTGCGTGTGTGCGTGCATGCGTGCGTGCGTGCGTGCGTGGGTGGACATGCTTGTGTTGCTCTCTATGAGGTGTTGGAAAGCACTGACACATTTTTACCCACTGGTGTGAAGTTGTTACAGATAGCAAGGTAGATGTAATATATGTGGTGGGAAGTTTCTCTTTACTTTTTGCACTTGCTATTACCCTACGACAGCTCATATTGCACTCCCAACTACCCGTGGATTCGGGGGAGCAATTGCCTCTCCAAATGTTTCCTCCATTTTCCTTTTGTGTTAAGGAAGGATTTCTAATTTCTCAACCTTTTCTGACATATAGATCACAACTATGAATGACGAAGCTGCTGACCCCCAGAATTAGTCGGAGTTGTTAAGTTGTCAGCTGTCATGGAGGGCTCTCCAAATAGATTATACTGAAATGGTGCTGTATTTTCAACCCATTTAATATTCACTAGTGTGCCTGCTCAAAGCGTGTCTGTTCGTAACGGGTCGATTGCTCGGCCTCCGGTGTCGCTGCTTGCAGCTTTCTCGAGAACCGCTCATCCAAACAACTTCACACTCGACACTACATTTCCTGGGTCCTGAGCAATACACCTGCCATGACATAGTTGCGTCAAGTATATGCGTAATTTGCTAACAGATAGCTATTTGGGACCAGGCTATTTCCGGGAACAAAACCTTTCATTCCGAAGGTTACATCGCTGCTGCTTGAAATGTTTGAGTTTGCTACAATGTAACACAGTGCTGAGCAATATATCGATATTATATCGATATCGTACACCCGCCAAGTGTGAAGTCAGTCGGATGAATGGTTGTCAAGAAAATCGAAGGACATACACACAGTCATGCAGACAGAGACTCCTTCCATGTTAGTTAGATATTCAATTAGTTTAAAATACATGTACTGTATATGTCAACATTTAGATTAGTTCTCGACAAGAAGCAAATGCAGATCATGTTTAATTTATAGGAGCTAGGAAAGAGTAATCAGCTTTATCTAGCTCTGCACATAAATGAACAGCGTTGAACAGACATACATGACTGATACATGACTGATACATGACTGATGCCAGATCCAGAATCTGTGTAACAGCCAACGTGCTGAGATCTTCACACAACACTGCATTGATAAGAAAAGTGCCCGACCCGTGCTGGATTTTTAAGGCTGATTCCATCAATATCTGAGAGTTAAAAAAAATTGGATAACAATATATCAGCCAATATTTTTTATTATTTTTTTTTTTTTTAAACATAAACCCATAACAAACATGGATCCCCTAAATGAGTGATATTTTACAATTGAACAATAAACTTGCTCTCTGGTGAACTACGTAATGGAGACGCTGCTTCTAAATTACCTCAAATATATATTTGTCGTTTCTGTACTGACAATTATTGGTCGAAGTATACTTCAATACTTCAATATTGACAATAAACAAATACAATAATAACAATAATCAAATAGTGTTAATTCTACCTGCTGTCTACACTGTTGTTTGTGCATTGTAACTAAGCGTTGTTTCTGTCCATCTGTATCAATCATTTGCTGTTTCTGTGCCTAAATAATTAGTACCAGCAGGAGAATGTGGCGTCTCAAATAATACTTTTTATGTTGTATTGTGAATCAGAAATTCTTGAGCGCTACTCAGTCATGCTGTTTTTAAATATACACCTCTATTTATATAAAGCAATGTGATATCTGCACTAAATTATGTGGTACATAGCAAATTATAGCCATTTGGATAATGTCAGTCACAGTATTTCAATGGTTCTTGGCTCAGACTATTGTTCTGTAAGAATCCTCAAACAGAAAACAAGGTGAAAAAAATAAAAGATTGATTATTCTACTCAGAAAACTGGAGGAAAAACACATGCTTTTATTTAAGAAATAGACTATAGCTCAAATAAACTTGCAGGCAAATGAGGAATAGATATATAATTTATAATTTACTGCCTGTAAAACTAGAGAAAGAGAGCAGACTAACTGCAAACTCCAGTGTTGAAAACATGCACAGAAAGAAAAAATAATCATTAGGTGGGGTTCCTGATGGGAGCAATAATGGAACAGAACTTTATATGCAGTGTTATTTTGGTTGAAAGCTAATCACAAAATGCAACATGGAAATAATTAACAGAAGCAAATAAAAACACAACATGAAAAAATAGATAAATGTAATAAGTTATCTCCCTGTGCATGTGTTCTTCTGTTTAAAGCTAAATTAATCAGCAGCCCAGTTGATTGAGATAAACAGAATGTGTCGGTGTGATAAAGCCTCGTGTAAACTCCAAATTACTTTTTGTATGTTTGTTCTGCAGTGTTTGCCCTAAGTTGACTGCCTTGGTGGCGGATGGGACCAAATTATGTTCTCAAATTTAACATTTGAAAGTTTCTTTAAGTATGTATCACTTACTTTTCGACACATGAACCACATTGGCATAAATTAGATCCACCGCACAGCAGCACTTATTTAACAAGACTAGGTTGAAACCTAGTAAGTGGCTGGACCGCACCGTTGTGTGTCCAAATTGTTGCAGGGATAGTCAGCGGCGGTGTCTATAATATAAAGACCTGGATATTTAATTTTCATCTGTAGTGGTCCCAGTAATATTTTTTTTTGTGTACTGAAGTAGGATATTGCATGACATGGTTAATCTACATTTGATTAAAATACTTGAGGACTGCTTTAATTAAATTAATTCAACAATGTAATAATGCTATTTTCAACAATTTATTGTTCTGGATTACTCATCTAGACTGTTATTGTGTAATTGATGTGACTTTGTTAACAGACCAGAGCTAGGTTGCACTCCATGACAATTATGAACGCCAGCCTCAAATGTTGCAAGTAGCTGCAGTATTTCTACATGGACAAACTGAAACCTTCACTGTGGGCTACATTTACTACCACCTGGCAGCTGTACAGTTTATATCTTCTCTGCTCCACTCACCACCACCTGTCTGCTCTCAGCCACCCTCTCTCTTCACCGTGCTCTGACGTTATTAGCTCCGTAGGAAAACAAAAGTGAAACTTCCCCCTTGCCCCCCAGCTCCGGCTGGGAGATGCGTTCGAGCTACGTGCACAAGCTCTCTAATAAATAAACAACTGTAACATCCCACAGTCACAATAGCTGTCAACCTAATGCAGGAGTTTGTCTCAGTGGCAAATGCCAGGAGTTGAGTTTTCATTTATACAAAATTATAACTGGTGTGTTAAACAATGACATGTTCCAAGCCATTGTAAAATACTGATCATGCAGACACGAGTTAAGAATAACTAAGGTATTGAGTCTACAGTATTATTGAGTAGGTTGCCTGGCAACAATGTGCATTTTCCATTCAAGAAATGAACTGCTTTACTGGTGATGATTTGCATCCATTAAAAATGAAACATTTATATTTTTCTGCTGCTATTTTAAGAATGCAATAACCCAGATGACTCATATTCCTGTATTTTTTATGTAAAAACATGAGCTGTAATATCTTCATCTCTCTCTGACTTTATGTCTCTCTGCTTTGACTCTCCAGCAAATCCCCAACGCCCATAAGGACTGGGTGTGCGCTCTGGCATTTGTCCCGGGCCGGCCCATGCTGCTGAGTGCCTGTCGGGGCGGCATGCTGAAGGTGTGGAATGTAGACAACTTCACCCCCATAGGAGAGGTCAGAGGTCATGACAGCCCCATTAACGCCATATGTACCAACTCAAGACAGATCTTCACTGCGTCCAGGTAAAAAACAAATGTTGTGGCATGCACCTATTGTAGTTCTATAAAATAGAAGTGTTATCAAATTATTACTTTTTTTAATTGTTCTTTATCTGTCCAGCATTCTTTTGATGTGAAGGGATTAATGGGCAAAAAATACTCCTTTTTTTAGAAGAGTATTACCTTTGTTGAGAGTTAAAGAAACCTTTTATGTCTTAATAAATGCAATTTATGTATTTATTATTCATTCACAACAAATTACTGTTTTGAAAGTGTACGTAGATTAAAGAACCATCAGCTTTCAACTGATACATACACAAGCATTATAAAATAAGACTATCGATATTCTACATTTTTTCTTTGTGTCATTTAATTCAGTGGGGATGCTTATTTCGATTTCGATTTTGAAAACTATTAAAAACATTATTTATCAATCCCACAAACACTGTCTGCTGCTATAAATACTCACTAAAGCACCAAATGTGTGTTAATCCGCTGCTGGAAATAGTCCCCAACAAATGCACAGTTAACTTCTGTTTGAGTAACGTTTACTTAAAACTACAGTGCCCTGCTATTTTAGGAAATTCCTTGGCCTTTCTAGCTGCAACCAGCAGCTCTGTAGCTTGCTCTGTCAGTTTGTCAGTTGGTCGGTCCACAAAGATTTCCCCACCCTTTGGCGGCCAGTTTTCATCATAGGGGTCTGACATTTGGCATGCAGGTCAAGTGTTTGTGTGTTCATGCCAATTGGCTAAAAGGGGGCACATGACTTCCAAATGGATTCACAGACTTCACAGAGCACAAGATTTTGTGGAAAGGTTGGTCATGAGCCAAAGGACAACTGATTAACTGTCCATGCTAATTGGCAAAAAGGGGGTGTGACAGTGGGAGTAACCTATAATTAGGTTATAAACACGTGGATACATGCTTGTATGTGGTCGCGTTTGTTTAAAAATGAAACTATATATTTATTACTCGATTTTTAAGATTTAAATCATCAATAGAAACAAATGGGCTTGGAGCTCAGAGCCGTAGACAGGGTAGGTAAGTCAGAAAATACTGAAAGATGCAATAAAATAGCAAAAGCAAAAATATAGAATAAATCCAGTCTTATCAGGAGGGTGTTTGGAGGTTAAGAATCGGAGAACATAATGTTTTCGTTTTTCGAACAGTTACAAAGAGAGAGAAAATGTGAAATACTGGATTATGATTCATGCTTGTTTCATCTCAAGCAGTAATCTGCTGGTGTGTGTCAGCCTCTGTAGCTCAGAGAGGGTCACAATACATCCTGTTTTTCTCCAAATGTGTGTTTTGCTGAGCTCATAGCTGACATCAGACAGGGATAATGGTTGTTTACTGTTTGTGTGTATCTGAGTGGGACATTCTGTGTTCATTTCTTTCACTTCTCGTTCATCTGGTAGGCTTTCACTGAAGTTGACTAACTTTCTCCTCCCTCTTCTTCCTGTCTACTCTTCTTGCTCTCTTGTTTTATCACTTCTTTAATCTTTATCATCTCTTACTGCTCTTCTGGCATCTTCCTGTGGACAAATATTTCCTCTTGTTTGGTCTCTTAAACTCTGCCTTCCCACTCCTCCTGTTCTTCACCTTCCTCCTCCTTGTCGACCTCAGTGACTGCAGGGTGAAGTTGTGGAGCTATGTGCCAGGCTTGACCCCGTGTCTTCCTCGACGGGTCCTAGCCATCAAGGGCCGAGCCACCAGCCTCCCATGATTGCCTCTTCTCCGTTCACCAACCCTCCCTTTCTCTGGTACTCTCTTAACTAATTTCCACCCTTTTTTTCCTGCTGCTTTTTTTTCCTCCTACATTTGTATTTCTTTACCTGGGTGATACCTGCATTTTTCTGTTTGTTCCTGTTCTGTTTCTACCCTACTTTTCATTTTTGCTCAAATTCTTCTATCATTCTTATCTGCTGTTTTTTGTTATTTTGTTAACATGCTGCTGAGAAGATCAATACCACTCCCGTGTCTATTCAATATAAGGCTACAACAGCAAATGGTTAGCTTAGCGTAAAGACTGGAAATGGGGGAAATAGCTAGCCTGGCACTATTAGTCCACTACTAATCCAGCACGTAACCTCCAGTAAAACCGCAACTTGACATTTGTACACTTCAGTTTTCATTGGGATTAATCAAATCAGATATAATTTTTGAGGTTTAGAGGTGCTGGTAGGTGGGTTTTGTCACCTTCGGTCACATGGAAAAGATACAAGACTATGCACATGACAGAAGCTATTTACTCCTCCTCTTGTACGCAAGAAGCTAGCTGTTTTTGCACTGATTTACAGTGAAAAACCAAGAAAGAAAAAGAAAAAAATATATATGGAGGAGAGAATGGTTGGGGATGTGTGGCGAGGACCTAGGCATGCTGACCCCTGGCATCACAGACTGGCTATGGGGATGTGGAACATCACCTCTCTGACAGGGAAAGAACTGGCGCTGGTCCGGGACATGGAGCGGTACCAGCTATATATACTTGGGCTCACCTCCACGCATAGCTCTGGTTCTGGAACTATACTCATGGATAGGGGCTAGACTCGCCTTTTCCGGAGTTGCCCAGTGTAAGAGGCACCGGGTGGGTGTGGGGATACTCACAAGCCCCCGGCTTTGCAACACTCTGTTGGAGTTCTCCTCTCAGGGTTGCCTCTCTGCGACTGCGAGTTGCTGAGAAGAGGTCTCTGACTGTTGTTTGTGTGTATGCACCAAACAGTGTCATCAGATCTGTGGCCGTATGTCTTGGGCACTCAGGTGAAGAGAGGAGCAGAACTGTCAACTGATCACCATCTAGTGGTGAGTTGGATCAGATGGCGGGGAGGCTGCTGGACAGACCTGATAAGCCCAAACATGTATTAAGGGCTTATCTGGCTGAGGCCCCTGTCCACGAGATCTTCAACCCCCACCGCTGGAAGAACTTTTCATGCATCCCAGGGGAGATTGGGGACATGGAATCCGAGTGGGCCATATTCAATGCTTCCATTGTGGAGGTGGCTGCTAGGAGTCATGGTCGGAAGGTTGTCGGTGCCTGTCATGGCAGGAACCTAGGTGAAGGAAGCTGTCAAGCTGAAGAAGGAGAGCTTGGCTGGCCCAGGGGTCTCCTGAAGCAGCAAACAGGTACCGGATCGCCAGAAGGGCTGCAGCTGTGGCAGTTATCAGAGCAAAAACTCTGGTGTGGGAGGAGTTTGGGGAGACTATGGAGAAAGACTTTTGGTTTGCCTTAAGGAAGTTCTGGCAAACTGTTTGACGACTCCTGAAGGGAAAGCAGGGCTTGTCTCAGGCTGTGTTCAGCAAGGGAGGAGAACTGCGGACCCAGATTGGGGATATTGTCGAGTGGTGGAAAGATGACTTTGAGGAACTCCTGAACCCGACCAACACGTCCTCTGTGGGGAAGGCAGAGTTCGAAGACTCGGGGGAAGACTCGTCCATACCCCTGGCAGATGTCGCTGAGGTAGTCAAAAAGCTCCTTGGTGGCAAGGCGCCAGGGGTGGATGAGATTCGTCCTGAGATGCTTATGGCTCTGGACATTGTTGGGCTGTCTTGGCTGACACTCCTCTTCAGTGTTGCATGGAGGTCGGGGACAGTACTTGTGGAGTGGCAGACCGGGGTGGTTGTCATCTTTAAAAAGGGGGGACCGGAGGGTGTGCTCCAATTATCTGGGTATCACACTGCTCAGCCTCCCTGCTCAGTTTATTGCAGGGTGCTAGAAAGGAGGCTCTGACCGATTGTCAAACCTCAGATCCAGGAGGAGCAATGCTGCTTCCGTCCTGGCTGTGGAACAGTGGACCAGCTCTTCACCCTTACAGGGCTCTTGGAGGGGTCATGGGAGTTTGGCCATCCAGTCTACATGTGTTTTTATGGACTTGGAGAAGGCTTACGACCGGGGAGTCCTGTGGGGGGTACTGCAGGAATATGGGGTACTGGGGCCACTGTAACGAGCCAACCAGTCCTTGTATAACTAAAGTGAGAGCTGCATCCGTATACTTGACCTCCGCCAGGGAGGGCCCTTGTCACCGATCTTGTTTGTGATTTCCATGAAGAGGATCTCAAGGTGCAGCTGGGGGGAGGACAGTGTCCGATTTGCAGATGATGTGGTTCTGTTGGCTTCATCATAATGGGACCTCCAGCACGTGCTGGGGTGGTTTGCATCCAAGTGTGCAGGCATCCAACTGGTAGGAGGTCCAGTGGTAGACCCAGATCACGCTGGAGAGATTATATATCTTGTCTGGCCTGGGAATGCTTCGGGGTCCCTCCAGGTATAGCTGGAAAGTGTTGCTGGGATGGGGGATGTCTGGAATTCTCTGCTTAGCCTCCTGCCCCCATGACCTGGCCCCCGGATAAGCATGGATGGATGGATGGAAGAAGTTTATTTCTCAAAAACTGAAACTATTTAACACCTTTGGCATTACCCTTTCAGACAGAATCCACTCAATTGACATTTAGTAACCCAAGAGCACAGCTAAATTCTTTAGCTAGCGTTGATGGAAAACGTGATGCTGGCCTGGGTATTGCCCAATTGACCAGTGCAAGGTGTTATGATTAGCACCCTGGGATGTGCCGGAAAGTGAAAATGAAATTGCCTGGTTGGGAGTAGAGTTGTAGGCAGGTTGATTAGATTTACTTGTTGCAGTTATGAATCCTACTTATTTCTCCACTTTTCTGAGGTTGAAGAGGTGTTTTGTTTTTACTGATACCATGAGAAGGGTCTTTAATGAAGTGTGTGTGGGCATGTGTGTGTGAAGTGTACTTTGAAGTCAACCTCTTTGTGTTATGTCTGATGTACAATGGGTTGCTTTGAAAGGGAAGACTACCTGATTGATCTGTTATTTTCTCCCTTTGTTGTTGTTCTCCTCACTTCCCTTCGCTCATCATCCCACCCCTCTCTTTGTCTCTCTCTAGCGACAAGACAGTGAAGATCTGGTCATCAAAGGTGTGGAGGAAGAGGTGACAACCGAAGTGATTCCTTTATCAGCCATCTTGCTGCAACTTGCTCACTTCTAGCAATGAGATGTGACACAGAAAACACCGGTTTCCAAGGCAATCAAGGTGTTTTTTTCTTTGTCAAGGTGCAAAATGACAAAGCCAAGGCGGAATATGTATTCAAAGGCAAAAAAACGATTTGCCTTTCAGATTTTGTTTTACTGCCAATTTGAAAGTGCCATTCAGGTGTGATGCTACTTGGACAAGATAAACCCCATCTTCCCAGCTGTGGATACACCCAGGTGGAACAATTTCCCCTCTCCTGACATGAAAACTACCACAACCTGGTATTAAAAGGAAAAGAAAAAGTGTCCTTTTCTTTCACCAAGGTTTCAGAATCCTTGTGACAGTGACAGATGAATTTGTTCAAAGACATGTATTCATGTATCTATTGTCTGGAAGTCATGACGCGGGACAAATGTAAATCCCAGAGGGACGTTAACTAACAACTGGGACCTCTGACCGTTTCCTCCTGTTCTTCTGTTCAGGACTGTTATTAGCGATGTGACTGTTCTGATGCTGAACACTTTGGAGGGTCATGCTCTGGGCTCATCGTGGTGGATGACCGATAGAAAATCGCTACTACATAAAACACCATTTGATGTTCTGTTGTTTTTTTTTTTGTTTTTTTTACAGGAAATGCCCTCCAATCACTTTTAGTTCAAATTTTTCTCAGTATATCACTGAAACTTTATTGCGTTCCACAAGTAGTGTTCATTTTTTGTTACTAATTTATTATTTTCCCTACCTCAGTTGTTTTGGACTTTGCCGTGAGGTGGGAGGGAACATTTTTTACGGGTCTCTGTGTACAACACACCTGGTGCTTGACATTTTGAAGTCTTCATTTAATGCCTGGCTCTTCATCTCTGTGTGGATGTGTCCTCTGTGGCCATCTGGCTATAAGACTGTCAAGCTGCTGACCCTGCAAACAGGAAAGCACACGTCCAGTAGCACAACTAAGGTAACACTGGCCCCGGAGGATCTGACCGGGTTGTAATATCTGCTCTGTAAAGTGCTAACTGCGGCAAAAATAGGGGGAAAAAAACACCCCTGCAGATGCACATGACACACAGTACAGCGCACACTCCTAAGACATTTGTGAGTCAGGTCCTCCATTGAGGCCAAAGTGCCAGATCATTATCTCAACCATCCTATAGTGTGTGGCCCATACCTGCCATTTATCCTCCACACAAATGGTAATAGGAGCCCTACCAGTCCCCCCCCCCCCCCCCCCCCCCCCTCCCCCCCCCCCCCTCCCCTC
>JAOVVB010234079.1:0-10013 GCA_028570985.1 Heterobranchus longifilis | reverse complement strand
CCAATAATACAGTAGCTCCCAACCAATAATACAGTAGCTCCCAACCAATAATACAGCAGCTCCCAACCAATAATACAACAACTCCCAACCAATAATACAGCAGCTCCCAACCAATAATACAGCAGCTCCCAACCAATAATACAGCAGCTCCCAACCAATAATACAGTAGCTCCCAACCAATAATACAGTAGCTCCCAACCAATAATACAGCAGCTCCCAACCAATAATACAGCAGCTCCCAACCAATAATACAGCAGCTCCCAAGAGAATAACTGGTGAAATAGGTTACTAAATACATGCATGTCAGTAATTCAGTTAAAGACATGTATGGACATGTGCAATGATGTAACACAATGTTCATCAACAGTTAGAGAACAGAAGCTGTGTTGATTGATGAGTTCACCAATATATGTATTTAAATTGTATGACAATGAGTGAAGATAATGTGTAGAGGTCTCCATCTCCCCTTCTTACTCGCTTGTCCTAAAAGTTGCTTTTTTTTTTTACCAGAAGATACATTCTGATTGCTATGATTTGTACCGATTTGTAAACTGTCATGTTGTCTGTACTGTAATGTGCATTTTTGTGTTGTGCCACAGGATGCTCACAATTGTATCCCAGACTTTGATGAGGAGACAGCCATGTTTTCTGTGTATGATGGACATGGAGGTAACACATACACACTGCACAAATACTGTTCTATTTATTCTATTTACTTATTTTGCAGGACATTCTGTCATTTACTGTATTTAAACACTAACGTAACATTTTATGACATTTTGTGGCATAGCCAAATCTTTACCTAATCCTAATATTGACATTGCACAACACAACACACACTACTCCCAAATAGTTAAAAAAACAAACAGTTTCTCCCCTCACAAACGATCATAGACCCAAATGTTCTCTCCCAGTTTTGATTTTTCGATCACAACACAACACTCCCATTTTTGTGACGTGTTTCTGAGGTGTTCCCCTTTTTATTGTTTGTTTTACACGCCTCTCTGAGTACAATGTATACACACACCTACCCTGAGAATTTATACAACCTGCTGTTCTCATTTAGGTGAAGAGGTGGCTCTGTACTGTTCAAAGTACCTTCCTGACATCATCAAGGAGCAGAAGACCTACAAAGATGGCAAACTGCAGAAGGTGAGAAGCCGTAGAAGCCACGGTATAAACTGTCCTAAACGAGGTTGACGCAGCAGACGTCTTCATGCCCAGAGGCCGGCAGCTTGACCGGCATAGTTACAGATTAGATGGGATTAGAGGCAGTGAGTGTGGTCACCATATCTCCTCTGTTCCACAGTACTGACGCATTCGAAACACTCTGAACATGAAACGTTGCCTTTTACCGACACCCTTTTGATGTTTCCAGGCTCTGGAGGACGCCTTCTTAGCCATCGACAGCAGAATGACCACAGAGGATGTCATTAAGGAGCTCGTCCAGATCGCTGGACGGCCCACCGAGGAGCAGCCGCCCGTCGAAAAGGTGGCCGAGGAGGACGATTGTGAGTGCACCCCTGACGATAAAAATAATGTTGTAATAACAAAGCTCATTCGCGTTGAGTGGGAACAGAAGATTGAGAGCATTGACCATAATTACGCTACAAACGCAATCAGTGCCATGAAAATAAAACTATGAGACAAATACAACAAATTCAAGACATCCCGAAGTGCACGCACACTGCCGGTAGATTAAGAACAGAGATGTCGAATGTTACTTCTAATGACAACATCTAAGTGTTTCCATGTTTCTGCCCGCCTTTCAGTGGAAACAGAGGAGGCAGCTTTGCTCCACGAGGAAGCCACAATGACCATAGAGGAGCTGCTGGTACGCTATGGGCAGAACCTCAATGCTGTCAAGCACGCAGCTGCCATCAGGTAGTCCAACACACTCTTTATTTTTGGACCAGCACTAATGTGGCAATGAAGAAGTATTTTGAGCCTTAAAGAGCCAGTGAAAAATGAGGACTTGAACTTCCTGGAAATGTTACCTAATGGAAAGTGATGCAGTGGTGACCTCATGCAAGTCAACACATACAGTCATTTTGTAACAGTCCTGTCTTCCTGGCTGTCCATAACCGATAGCCCTACATGTAAAACTAAGCCCACATTTAGTCCATCAGAAACCTCTTTCTTTGCTCAGCGAGTCTCCGGTACTTTGATCGTTGTGTAAAACAACAGCAGACTCGTATGGTTTGCGCCTCCTCATTTCCTCTTTGTGTTTTTTGTTTTTAGTGCGGCTGCTAAGAAGGCGGCATGCCCGCACCCTGAGGCCTCCGGAGACAAAGAGGAAGATGGGAAAGCACAGAAGGAGGGGGTGAATGGAGAGGTGGAGGAGGAGAGCAATGGGAAGATGAAAGAAGGCGAAGGAGCGGCGTGTGGGTCTAAGCTGCGAGCCTGTCGGAGAACAGGAGGAGGTGGAGGCAGCGGTGCAGGTACGGACGATTCAGGAGACTTTAACCAGTTTTGTCTTCAAAAAGATGACACGGCATGGAAAAACACATCATTTTCTAGTTTAAAACTAAAATATTGGGGTTAAAAACTCACCTCTCCGCTTACTTTCGCTCTCTGTTCCTGTTGTCCAACACCTGGCGTTGCCCTCGTTTCTCCTCGACAGCAGCTGACTGCGGAGAGTCAGGAAGCTCCAACGGAGAAGAAAAGGCTGGTAAGGCAGAGGGAGACGCAGGTCCTTCCTGCTCCTCTTTGTCCTCCAAGGCTGCAGGAGATTCCAAGTCCAGGTTCTTTGACGACAGCGAGGAGTCTGAGGAGGGAGAGGAGGAGGAGGACGGCAGTGATGAAGAGGTGAGAGCAGGAGGCCAGAGTAAATTGTGCTGTTTGGCTGTGGAAGCTCACTCACACTGAAAGAATGACCGTTTTTTTGTTTTTTTTTAATTAGGATGGCAGCGAAGAGGAGGAAGAGGGTGACAGCAGTGATACAGAGGAGGGAGAGGTTGACTCTGAAGATGAAGAAGAAGAGGAGGAGGAGGAGGAGGAAATGTGCCTGCCTGGAATGGACGGCAAGGAGGAGGTGTGTACAAAGATGTCTGATTGACTAATCTAATGCAACTGACAAATCAACAGTACAACTACAATACATGCAGTACAGACAACATATTGTGCCTAATGTCGGGGATATAAAAAAACATTTCTGTAATGATTGTCTTTTTGGCTTCCAAGTTATTTTAACTTGATTCGGTGTGATATTTAGTTTTTGGGTAGAACGTGCCTGCTCTGGTGCATCAGACCAATTACAGATGTTTGTGTTGAGCATGATACAATAAAATATTTGGATTAAAATGTGGATTAATATTATTTAGCCACTCAAAGTGCTCAGCTGTAATTTCCAGCTGTGAAGCCAACGAACAGCCTGCAGTGTGTTGGACTGCCTCACTGCAGCAGAAGAAGCCAAGTTTAGTGATTTGTGATGACTTTGTGTAAATGGAAGAAGCTGCTTGAAATTCTTTTTCTCTGCAGAAAAATGTCTTGGAGCTGCATTTCAGTCATGGGGTGAAACAACGTGGTGGAATTTTTTACAAAGGATTCAGATTGTATTTTATGGAAAGAGTTTTAAAACATCGTGGAGGTTTTAACAGTGTGTCACTTCTCCTATGTTCTTGTATTTGCAGCCGGGCTCAGACAGCGGCACCACAGCTGTTGTGGCTCTGATCCGAGGAAAACAGCTGATCGTGGCCAATGCTGGAGACTCTCGCTGCGTGGTGTCTGAGCGCGGTAGGTCCAAAACATTTGGTTCCTATTTCCCTTGATAGAAGTGTTGTATTGTAAAATAACTGTGTAAAATCAAAAATGGCTATCCATTAAACTTCAGCCATATGTCTATAACCCCCCCCATTGTATCAAGAGAGTATATCGTTGTTAGCTCTGCAGTTTCAGTTAACAATCTTATGAGCAGTAGATTCACATTGTACTTCAGCAACAGTCTTGTTGAATTTATTCGTTAACTACGGCGCTATTTGGAATTAGTGTGAGGAACATCATTTTATCAGCGCGTATCATCGCGCATTAGTAAACAACCAGTTCTGACTCGGTATTCAAACAGAACGACTGAGATATTATGTAGGGCTTTTGCAGAATGTGAACATTGTATGGATAAATTACAGCACCCCGTCCCGTCTCCTGCGCCGGCTCATCCAGATGTTCTCTGCGTTGTTTTTACATTAATACAGCTGCAGTGCAGAAGCTGCACCAGCCTGATTTATATGAATTCGTAAGAATAATCTATTGATAGTAAAAATGTGTTACTTTTCAGGAACACCTTTGTTTTGGTGTTAGGTGTTTATAACACAGTGGACAGTGGGGGTCACGGTACAACGCCCACCTGGCTGTCGCTATTAGCCGCCATGCTAACACTAGTCACCTCAGTTCGTGCAAAGTGTCGATGACGTTAGCTGAAACAGAATCCTCCTCAACAGATTCGTCTTTCTCCTCACCTCCCTTTCGCTCAAAATAAAAATGAATGGGCTTCTATTTTTAGGCACAAATGCGAGTGAAATGCTCACACTGTAGAGCCCTGGCTATTAAATGAAGGCTGAGACACGCTCTCCGACACGTGCACAATGTAACTGGAGCTACATGTGTTGTACCCCAGTGGTTTGACCGGGTGACTTCTCCTTTTGTTATCCTCGAAAAAAATTAATCAGGAAGTCATCCGCTCGAGAAAAGGAAGAGTTGAAATCTGTTAATAATAAAACAACATAATCGTCCCAATAAAATAGTATTCTTTTCCAGTGTGTCTTAAGATCGGGCGAGTTCTATTGCAACCAGCATGCGTGTGTATTCTCAATGCTTGTATACAGATAACTGGGTTATTGGTATGCTGATACATACAAGCTCATATACTGATTATATTAAACAGGCTGGTTATAATCTTATTTATAATAAAAGATGTTACAGTGTTGCACCTGAGCCACCTGGCAGTGCATGCTGTGAAAAAGGTGGAACACCCTCTTTATTATAATCACATCTAAGCATATGATGAATGTAGATAACAGGACAGGACGTTTTCTAGGTTGTTTTTTTTTTTTTTATGTCACTTGGAAACCTAGAATCTGATTAAATGTTGGCTCTGTTCATTTGAAGAAGTTTTATCATGACTGTCAAATTCTTTCTTGCAATAAAAGGCTTTTGCAGTAATGTTGTATTAAATCTAAGAGCTCCGCTCCTGTGTTGTTGTAGGAAAAGCTGTCGACATGTCGTACGACCACAAGCCAGAGGACGAGGTGGAACTCGCGCGCATTAAAAACGCCGGAGGGAAAGTGACCATGGACGGACGAGTCAACGGTGGACTGAACCTCTCCAGAGCTATCGGTACGGCCGACTTTGTGTGTGACTTTTAGATTAGTCTTGTAAGCATATTTAGTGCATCGGTGTTAAACCCCAAAGCACCTCCTGTAAGCAGAATGAGTTTCTCTTGCTAACGTGGCCTCTGACTCTCAGGCGATCACTTCTACAAGAGGAACAAGGCTCTGCCTCCGGAGGAGCAGATGATTTCTGCGATGCCAGACGTCAAAGTTCTGACGCTCAACGGGGACCACGACTTCATGGTCATTGCCTGCGACGGCATCTGGTGAGTTTGAGTCTTCAATGGCAGTTTATCCTCGTAATTGATTATTTGTTAGGATTTATAAGTGGGCATTCAGACATAGAAATGCAATCCGGCGGTGCAGGAGTGTCACTCTAATTGTTTTCCTTGAGTGTTGTTATGATCCTGAGATTTCCGAGCGCACTTGAAGCAGACTGAGCAGCTTCCTTTCACAGCTTCATGGAGAGAGAGAGAAAAAAAAGAGAGAAGAGGGATGTGCATTGTTTTGGAGCTTTTTAAATCAGCTGTTACATGAACTCCTGGGCAGATAGGGGCTTGTTTCGGTTTTTTTTTTTACGTTACATGATTGGCCACTACAGTGTGACGTTGGGTTGCGTTTCTCCAGAAGTTGAATCTGTTTCCCATTCAAATGAACGGGAGAACTTCGGTTTTCGCCAGAGCGCAAAAAAAATGGTCTGAATGCTCAACTAACTAGATTTAAATATGAAAGATTTTCACATGACAGTTGCTAATGCACCTGAGGTGGTTTTTCCTTTTGATTCGTCGATGAGCCCTGTGTCTTTGTGTTGTGTGCAGGAATGTGTTGAGCAGTCAGGAGGTGGTGGACTTCATCAGCGAGAGGATCAAACCAGACCAGAGTGGCAAAGTCCGACCCCTCTCATCCATAGTGGAAGAGGTGAGAGAACGGACTTTACTTTCTGCAGTGTCGAAAAACAATATATCTTATTCGACCTAAACTGTATGGCTGCACGATTGTGGTCAAAATGATAATCATGATTATTTTGATCATTACTTGCAGGATCCATATGCACACTGTTCACTTTTTCCCCTGAAAATCCAGACTTCACGTTACCATCTCGCACTCGAAAAAACCCTGAAATCTGACTGTCTGTTTAGGAAGCGATTGAATTGATATGCAGCAGAGATTTCTATGAGCGGAGCACGCATTGTAAACATCAATATCACAGACAATCATGTTTCGCTTAATTGTGGGAAGCCAGAATCGTGATCGCGATTAAAATTCGATTAATTGTGCAGCCCTACTGAATTGTAATGAATACTAAAAGCTGTTGGAAAAATAAATAAGAGCAGAGAGAGAGAGACTGTGGTGGAGAGACGTAAACGATTCATCATTCAGACATTTTACTCATTGATGACCGGTGTGTCCGCAGTCTCCCACCCACCGCTGGTAATGTTACATTGTTATGAACAAGCTAAAACTGACTATGTATCCTATCTCTTTAGCATAATTAGCCACGCATCTTAAAATATGGCAAATTGTTGTTGACTGCCAGGCAGTGAATCCACATTAGCAATAAGAGGGAGGATGACATTTGCACAGAAGAAGTACATAAAGGGATACTTTGATTTTAAACCACTTCTGTGACGTGACCTACAACGAATCAGAGCAACACCCTGGGCAACACATGCAAATTGGGGCAGTGCTTGGTCTGTTTTTAAGCAGGAATAAATGGAAGCCTGGTCACAAACGTTCCCAAATTGCAGCTAAACAAAACACTAAAATGCGTTTCTGAAAAAAATGTAGGAAGAAATAGGCAATACAGTAGTTTTGTGGCTGGTGCGTTCTGTAACTACATTCTAGCATGGACATTCCTCCGTCAGTCATCGTCTTAAATCCGCCGCATATTAGATTTAAACGGTTGTGATTGGATCGAATAAGTCCTGTGCTACTGGAAATCTGTCTGAACGGGAGGGGAGCCAGACGTATCTGCCAGAGCAAATGAAACACACGTCTGGTTCCCAGGCTAGCACATTTCTCGTGAATAAATATGTTCGTGCATCTTTTAATTTCAAATCCCATATGTCCTCCTGACAGCTGTTGGACCACTGTTTGGCCCCCGACACATCTGGAGACGGGACAGGGTGTGACAACATGACCTGCATCATCATCACCCTCCGGCCACACCCGTCCCCTGCTCAGCCAGACGACACGAAGAAGAGGAAGCAGCCGGAGGAGGCGGAAGGAGCCGAGCCGGAGGCGAACGGAAACGACAGCAAAAAGGCTAAAAGTGACTAAAGGCAAAGAGAAACTGTCCCAGAGGGAGCAGCTGGTTCCAGGCTACCCCAGATACACCAGAGACACATTCTGTTCAAAATGTAATCCTTTCCTCACAAACATCAATTCACCCTAAAACCGAAATTACAACTGCTATACGTATGCTCAAAGATCGGCTGAACTAAGATCATCAGTGTAGCTTTCTGTCCTCAGTTTTAGGTCGATTCTCACTTTAACACCCCCTCCGGTTGTTCCTTTTTATTCGGTCTCGCTGAAAAGAAGCTGGACACACTTTTACTTCTTAAATTCAGAAGAGGCAGACTCACAGGCATGCTGAATAGCACATCATTTTCCAAGTATTTGTAACTAGAAGGAAGATGCAGAACGAACCAGACATGCACTGCACTCTGTTATTGTTAGACTCTTTTTTTTTCTTCCACACGGCGGTTTCACAATTTGTTTTTGTTTTAGTGGAAGTTTGAGGATAGCTCTCGTAGTGACTGATTGCTGTTCACATGCATTTCCATTGCAGTTTTGCGATATGAAACATGCACATTACTTTTCCAATATGAAACCGCACAATGCTGTGTGTTGTGCTCAAATTACAAGGCATTCATTTTATCTCAAAGTGCCATTAAAAAAAAAAACACATGAATTGCTTTTTATAGGCACAATTTCACACCCTCAAATTAACTGAACCCAGAGAAAAGAGCCAGAATGGCTGCAGATAGATTTGCGTTGCGTAACAGTAGTAAAAGTGATTGAATGAGAGGACGTTATTGTCTTTTTGTAGCCCAAATTGAAGATTCAAGATGCAGCAAGCGTGCGCGTGCTGGTCCGGTGTGGCACTGAATGTTGCTTCCGTGTTTCAGGATCGTCTCGTAAATCCCACCCGGAGTTTGATCAGTTTGTATGAGTCACAGTTAGACTCCAGGGAGAGGGACTGAAGGGTTTGGGGTACTAGTCCAGTTGCTCTTGATTGCCATTTCTATATCCCCCCCATTCACAAGTGAGGATTATTTTTTCAGTCCAATCACCAACAATGCTTCACCATTATCTTGCCTTTTTTTTTTTTTTCCATTCCTGCTTTTTGTGTCTTGTCTTGATCAAAATCTGTAAATTTCCAGACGGAGAAAAGATGCCAGGGGTTTTTGGGAGCGAGTGTACTTTTTCATCTGTAAGATCTGATAGCAGGGAATCACACGGAGACATAAAAGACTTGATGCCATTTATGTCTCCGTGTGTCCACCCAGAGAGAGAGACTGGCACATTTACTCTCCCTGTCTGTCCTGTTTCCATTCAAACACATTTTTAAGATCTCTAGGACAGGACGTGTTTTAAGTAAAAAAAAAAAGGATTTCCACTCAAATGTTTTTTTTTTTTTTCATATTTGATGAATCAATTCTCTGGCAGTTAGAAAAAACATCATTTTTGTGAGCACACTCTGAAAACGCCCTGACGCTAGACAGTGGAGAGGATGCACAAGGTTACTTTTCAAGTAGAAATACAATTCGAAGTTCAGAGCACCAAGACTGTGTCGCTGTTCAGATTATTCTTTTTTTTTGTCTTTATTTGCAGAAGTCTCATTTAAACCATTGTGTGACTGTAAGTTTGTTTCTAGTGTACTATCTCGTCACCATGCCCTTTTTTCTGTACATAGTTTTTTCAATACTTGTAAGTGAAGAAAAGCTTTTTCTTTGTAATTGTGAGTCAATGTGACATTTTTGGTGCATACTCTTTTGACACCAGTATGTAAGTACATACAAATACATTTTTTTAAATAATGACACAAGCGTAATCCTGTGTTTCTTTTAAAAACTACCATAGATGCTCATCTATGCAGCTCATAGTTTTGATGTCTGTTTATACAAGTTAAATCAACCAAAACAAAATGACTCGCATGACATGATAAAATGGTTTAAATGCCACTTAAAGGGATAGTTCAGATGTTTTTCAGTGGGGTCGTATGAGGTCCTTATCTATAGTCAGTGTCCTGCAGATGGCAGCAAACACTTTTGGACCAGTTGCGCTGATGGTAATATATTTCATGATCCCTTAAAGCAGTGGTTCCCAACCTGGGGGTCCCGACCCCCACTAGGGGTCGCCAAAGCTTCAAAGGGGGTCACAAGGCCTTCTTGATTTTAAGGGGTGTAAGACAACTTTAAAAAAAATATATACTGTTGGCCCATATTGCTGCATTTCATTCATTTCTGTGAAGAAAACTAAATTAAATGGTTATTTTTAAAGTCTGGATTATTATTCAGGATATACACTTAAAAAAAAAGTATATGTATTAAGGATAGACCGAGTAATCGGGCTGATTAATGACATTTTGTCACAAGGCTGATTAAAGAGTATTTTTTTCTCAAAACATTCCAACATTTCTTTCTGGACAAATTACAACTTTTTTCTTGAAACATTACAACTCTT
>JAOVVB010234078.1:0-10013 GCA_028570985.1 Heterobranchus longifilis | reverse complement strand
CTACAGTGAGGCTGTACACATGCACAATGGTGCTTTGAGCTAAATGCTAATTTCAGCATGCTAACATGCTCAAAGTGACAACGCTAACATACTGATGTTTAGCCAACCTACCATTAGGGTTGAACAATTAATCAAAATGTTATTGTAATTGCAATATGGCCTACTGCAATTTTCAAATCGCAGGAGCTGCAATATTTGTCAAAGGCGAGATGTAAAATATCATTTAAAATGAAATGCTGTCGTGTGCAGAGACGTTCCGGCCTACACGTCATATTCTACAGACTTAACAAAACATCATTGTTTGGTACAGATCCCTGCAAAAATCTCATGATCATTTGAATGCATTTCAATGAAAATCAAGATCAAGATTACTTTATTTAAAATATTTATGGTATTTTAATGTGCAAATATTTAACATGATTTAAAGACTGGATTTGTAATTTGTTAGGGCAAGATATTGTAATTAGTTTCTTTCTTTGTTAAAACCACAGCAATCAACATTCACCTCATTCTCTGGTTAAATAAACTGGACAATTATTTGCTGCCGTTTACTGGTGTTTTGTGGCTCCAGTTAAAGTTAACAGACCGACTCACCAACATTGCCGTTCCAGGAGTGGCTAAAACATGACCAAATTCACATATTTTTTCCACAACATCCATGTTTGATTATTGTTTAGTCCTCTAGATTTGATCCTCCCAACACCATAGCTCCTGACGGCAACGCTTTTAAGCAGCAGACTCCCAATTATTGGATTTACGAGTGGCCTAAATGCATCACCAGGAAGCGTTTTCAGAACAGTACCTGCTTATAACCGCATTACCATGTGACAATATTAATTTAGGGAACGTATAAAGCAGTTTGCTGAGATTGATTATCTACTTAATAGCATGACTCATTTAAAATCACCAGTATGGTTCTTTAATTTGTTAACCATGATTAATAGATAATGCTAGAATAATATGGTTACACAATAAGATTACCCAGAGAGATACAGATGAGGCGAAGTCCTTCTCTTGTGTTTCAGTCTCGACAGCTCTGACTCAGACTCTGACTCTTGTACTGCTGGCTCTCCTTTAGCCACAGCACGCGCTGACCTGGTGGCATTTTGTGCCTCAAATATCTCAGCTTTGGCTGCTCCTCTATTTAATTGTATTTTTATATTTTTGTCAGTGAGCAGTGTCTGCTCAGTAGTCTTACCAGTGGTCTGTGCAGTAGTTGCTTCAGGTTCAGATAAAGTGACCTCTATTTCAACAGCCTCCTGAGCTTTCGAGGTGTGTCTGTGAGAGTGTCTTTGTGTTGTTTCCTCAACAAATTCAACCCGCTCAAGTTCCCCGCGTCTCTCCAAATGATCCCTTTCAGCAAGTGCTCTCCACGTTCTCGTTGAGGTTTCATCTGACACACTCTTGGCATTTTTTGTCGTAGTCTCAGTGGCACGGTTGTGATCAGATTTACCGGCGGCTGGTGAAAGCGCTGCGTCGTCGAGGTTGATGGCCTGTGGGGTGGCCTTTGCAGGTACAAGACCATCAGTGCTACCGTTGCCATTTTCTGGTTTTGTGTCAAGCGTGTGCACTGCATTAAAAAGATCACCTCCTGTGTTTCCGGCCTGTGTTTTAGACGTTTTCTCTCGAGCGGTATGATCAATCTCACCTGCTCCAATTGTTGTTTCGGTTTTCTTGCTTGAGTTAACGCATTCAATCATCCTACAGCTGGTTTTATGAATAATATCTGCAGGCAAAATCCCCATAGGTGGTACAGAATTAGTCACAAGTATCACTTTACTTATTGAGGTTTTTTCAGATAATACTTGCTGTTGGTCTACTCTGTCCAGGGTTTGTCCTGTAGGAGTCAAATCATGAAGAGCTTTGGCTTCAAAAGCACTCTTTGCTGTCATTGTTGTTTTAATGTCTTTAAATGATGAATATTCAAGTCTTTTAACAACAGTAGATGTTGTGTCATGTGCCCCTCCAGCTCCGTGGGCAGCTTTTTTCTGCCCGGGGTCATTGATGGGACGTGTTGTTGCTATCATACCAAGCAGAGCATGCTGGTTTCGTTCGATCGCCCTGACAGAAATTTCACGCTGAGGCTGCTCTCCACTCTGTGTTTCTGTTGTGTTTCTTCTTTTCACAGCAGGGGTGAGGTTGCCAGTAGTGGCAGTTGCGGGAGGCTCTCTCAGTGACAAAGGCTCAAGATGACTATTGGACTGTACCATACGCTCAGCATGTGCAGCCTGAGATGACTTTCCAGAAACAACTTGCACACTCTCACTTGTAGTCAGCGCTGATTCATGAGCTTCTGTGGAGACAATAAGACCGCTTGTGCTAGCAGTTGGTGCCAGAGACAGAAAATCATTGCTTTTAGTAGTGGTTATCTGAAATTCAGGAGAAACATTTGTTATCCGGTCAATAATCTGTTGTGTGGATATATTGGGGCCTTTAAGGTCACTTCCAAAATGAATGTGTGGAACAGCAAGAGCGTTGTCACCCACAGTGCCTCGCGGTGTGGAGGGATCATGTTGCTTTTCGGTTGTTTTTGCTGCACGACGCTCCATGTCAGAAATAGCGTTGTTCGTCACATCATTAACCTGTATTTCAGGCACAGGATCTGACTCAACAAATGGGGGGGTGCCAGTTCGATCACCTGTGACAAGCAGAGGTGCAGCGAAATAATTTGTAACCGGCACAAAATCCTTGTTTATTGCCTGCTCAGTCTTGTGGGTGGTCTGAATTGCAACTGTGATGGGCTGAGCGTTTGTTTCATTATAACTTTCAAACTGATTATTCTCAAGGGTAGTTTTCTCTGCGTTTGCATCATCATTGCCGTAAACATGGAGAAAGTCATTGTCGTTGTCCTCATTAGTGTTTTTCTCACTTTGTAATAAAGACAAAGATTTGAAGTCCTCGGTGTTACTAGCATGGTGTTTACTCCTGTCAATGGTTGGTGCTATAAAAGGAGAACTCTTCTTTTCATCTGTGCTCTCTGCCAATTGCTTTGTGACTACATATGAATGTTGGACTCCCGAGGTCACCATGTTTTGCACACTGTCATTCTCCTCACTTTGATTTGTCTCATCAGCGGCCCCTAACAAGGACTCAGCATGGCCACTTCCACTATTTGCATATCCAGCGTCGGCATTGGCCCTCTTTTTTTTTTTTTCCAAGGCCGGTCTTGTTAGCCCCGTCAGGCTATGGGTGCCAGGTAAACTGTCATCTCTAAACAGCATGACATTCGGCAGCGGTGACATGCTGCTGAGAGGAAATTGATCGTTCTTTGCTTTAGGGCTCATCGATGCCATTAGGGTCTGCACAGATCTCTGCTCGTTATCATCAACAGGAGCAAGCAAGGCATCTGAATGGGCTGTCTGCGCTGACAGTTTAAATGAGCATGGCTGGCCTGAAGTCCTGTCAAAGGAGGAGGGGGCGGACTGACTTGTCTGAGGGGCAGATTGCTTTCGGAGGGGCTGGCCTATGGAGGTGTGGGCCACAGATGACAAGGCTGTGGCGGTGGGTGGTCTGGTAGATGAGTCATTATACATCTGCTGGGTCGGAGCAGGATTCACTGAAGTCGATGTATTTACTTCTTCAATCATGGTCAAGGTTAAAGGGTCCCTGACACCAGAATCAAATATAAGTGCCGGTATAATGTGTTCTGCTTGTTCTCTCTGCTTAGTCTCTAAAAGTGAATTTTTCTTTGAAACCAAAGTACTAAATTTATGCCGATGATCTGAGATGCTGTGAATAATTGATACACTGAGATTTGAGCTATTTACCGTAAAATGGGGCCGAGCTCTCGGGGACTCTGCTGTGATTGCCAATCTTGGGGTGGAGGGTTGTTTGAGCATATTACTGATACTTTTTAGTACTTCTTGAGCTGATTTAGTCGCACTGCTGTGCTGGGAAATTGTTAGCGCCGACGCATCGTTAAATTTCACTCCAAACGCTTGAGAGAGTTTTCGGACCGTCGTTGGTGTGGCGATCACAGAAAAAGTAGCCTCTGCCACTTTGTTCTGAGTCCTTTCTTCAATAAGTGGAGATGTAACTCCATGCTTTGTAAGTGTAGCCCCGTGGGTGGACGGATGAGGTTTAATCTGTGTGTATGGCTCTTTGGGAAAAGATGTCATCTGTGATAGTTTCGGGCTCTGGGATCTCAGAGTTGAGTGTTGTAGCCCGTGATTGCTTGTGACTTTGGAGGAAAATGGCGTATTTTTCATTTCCACAATTTGTGCAATATTTTCCCCTGGATGAATGCCCTTGTGCTCACAGGCTCCAAACTGTTTAATCAAACTGTGGCAGGAAGACAGGTTTGTAACAGTGTGCCCTTTGTCTGTGTTAAGTTTAGAATTAGTAGTAGGTCCAAGGGGAACATTTGTCATGTCCTCTCTCACAGCATCCCTGTTACGTTTAATGTCTTCCTTGCTCACTGCTTCCTCTCTTCTCGCCTCTGCTCCTTCCTCTGTCAAAGACTCTCTCTGCTTTTCAGCTACATCTTTGGTGGAATTCTTTGTATTTATTTTAGTCACACCTGTTTTTTCAGCACCTTCTTCGTCTCTTACTTCACCTTGTGTTGGATTTTTGTCTCGTCTCAAAGTTACATCATCCTCTCTTATGATCCCCCCACCTTCCTCGCTGCTCGTCTCGGCCCCGTGCCGTTCCATTTTATCCTCCTCCCCGTCTGTATTTTGATTTATCTCTACTTCTAATAATTCTTCTGTTTTGTTCCCCAACTTTTTATCGTCCCTGCTCACCTCTTCTTCCTGGAACTTTAGTATCTTTTTTGCCTCTTTAATGTCTTCGCCCTGTTTGCCCTCCGTCTTGATTATCTCTTCGCCCTCAGTCAACACCTGCTCATTTTTATCTCCTGCCTTCAGATTCTGGACTATTAGTGAATCTCTGATTAAATCCCCGTTATAATTTACAAAAGATTGGCGCGATGGCGCGACATGGTTATCATCGCTAACATCAAATGTCCTCTCCTGAGTGATTTTTGATTGACTCCTTAAAAGTCTGCTCCTCGTCGGCGTCTCAGAGAACGACCTACTTGACGCTGCTGTTGGAGTCGACGTGGTCACGTCAGAATCCAAGTCCCGTCCTGATTCGGTTAGAAATGACTTCACAGGCACAACAGGTTTTCTTGTTGTCAAAGTTGGAGTTTGTGGTTCTTTCACATACTGTTCGACAACGCTGTTTACGGTGTTAAATGTCTGAGAATCCTGCTGATCTGTCAGGTGCCTCTTTGCGGTTACAGATGTAAACGTGACGGCAGGATTCGTAGGTTCTCTGGTCTTAGAGCTTGGTTTAGCTGGCGTTTGACTCCTCAACACAGAGATTAAAGAATCAGCTCTTCCTGTCAGAGACTCTGGATGTTTGACTGCAGAAGCCGTTGGCCTACTGAGGGTTGCCAGTGCGCTACGAGCTTCAATCAACCTCATTCTTGCAGTTGGATGTGATGCGGTGTTGTGATCGCTACCTCCTGGAAAAACACTTTTCTGACCGCCGTGGGGAGCTTCAGCCGTATTGCTTCCTGACCCACTGCTGAAGTCCAAAGGTTGATTTTGGACAAATACATTTTTTAAGTTTGTTGAGAGACTGTGGGAAGCATTTTTGTTATGCTCACTGAAATATATATGCTTCAACTGTGGGTCCCCGATGCTCACCTTTCTTCCAAGCGTGTCTTGTTTCTTCGCAGTATAAAAGGACTTTGATGAGCGATGAAGCGTTGCGGTTGTTGAAATCGCTCTCAATGCGACTGTAGGAGAGGCGTGACCCGACTGTTTCTTGGTGTCTTTTTGTGTTGCCGATGACATCCCGGCTAAAGGCTGTGTGTCAAATGCAACCACTCCTGTATCTGAGAGAAAATATTTGATTTGGGAATTGTTCAGAATGCTTTGACTGTAACTCGCAGTTTTATTGAGGAACAAAGGTGCAAATGTCAGGTTGTAAACCAGTTGTTCTCTCTCTCCCGAACTAGAATGCTTGCTAATGTTTTGCCGACCGACGTCTTTGTTCTTCATTTCTTCTTGTTCTCCCGCTGACTGTCGACGAAGACTGGGTAATGAGGTTGTAAACTGACTGAAATCTAAAGCGAGTCCCTCTGTGCCGAGAGCGTGTGAGGAGCCATCGAGTGACAGTGCAGGCACCGCCGCAGATTTCTCAGCGGACGCCGCTCTCTGATCTTTCTGGCAGGTCAAACACAAGTTTGTCAGGGTGCTTCTTCTCACTGAATCGCTGCGGAAGATGGATTTCACCGCACCCAGCGGATACTCATTTCTTCCCAGGTTTGAAATCCCCTTATCATCCTTGCCTTGAGATCGTTTGTCATCATTGTCATTACGCAGCACAGCCAGGTTATCAATTACACGAGGATGAGATGCAGGTAGGATTGGAACTCCCGGCCCTCCGTCAGCAGATGTGAGAGTAATAGAGTCGAAGTCTCTCTGATTCCTGTTATCAAGCAGAGTGTGAAGCCAACGAGAGCCAGCTTTCACCGCATCTGCAGACAAATAGACCTCTGGCTCCGAGGTGCTATTCATCAGCGATTCAAATTCAGCTTGTGTAGAAGAGAAAATAATATTGTCATAATTAGAAATCAATGGGGTTTCTGATTGAATGCGAATCCTCATAGCTGATGGATTGTCTCTTGTTGATTTGAGAGGATTTTGCCCATTTCTGGAAACAAAACCGCTCATTGAGGCAATTGCAGCAGATGCTTTTGTGATTCTCTCATACGATGGCGTTGGTCTGGTGTCAAACAACACCGCCTCTGGAAACTTGGCAGTCACTGCCGCTGCAGTGTGCTGATGTGTATTCTCTGTAGGTATTGCTTCTGTGCCATGACCAATTGTGTTTTCCTTTTTCAGATCTTTTGTGACAGTTGCGCCTTTTGTTTGTTCTGTGTGATAACCTTGGAAATCTTCTTTTTCTGCCCGGACTACAAAGAAAAAAAAAAACAACAACACGTCAATCAAATTTCTTCCCCAGAAGCTGTCCTTCCTAAAAAAGGATCATGTAGCATAAAACTAAAATGAGATTCATTAGTATTGTAGATCCGTGCTGTTTCTGTTACATCTCAAGAGCACATTCAGATGGGTGTAAAAATGTTGCATTATTTTAGACATTACCATTTGCTTAAATTAGTCCCAGTAATTTAAAAGGGTATTTGCTGGGTTGCAAGTCTTTAATTGCGTAGTATATTATTGTATATTTATACCAAGTACCAGGGGAGCAACAGTATATCAAGACATCCATTGAGATTCAACACACATAAGAGTCAGACTACTCCACAAACTCGCAGCTCATTTAGATGAGATCGGATGTTTCTAACACTGTTTTGATGATTAAAGGGAAGCAGTCTTGACGTCACTTAATTTGTGCTCCCTCAGTGATTGTAGACACTTGGAAAGAGATAGCTGATAAATTAGGATGCTTACTAATTAGGCAGTATTTTTAGATGTGTGCATCTAGAATTACAGCTAAAGTACAGTACGCCGGTAAACGAAGGAGTTACAATAACAAGAAAAATAGTTCAGTACTGGATAAAACTTTTAATATGCATCCCCAGAATAAATGTTTCAAAAAAAAAAAAATGTTCATGCAAATTATAGCAGGGATTTAGGAAATGTTTCCTGTAATGTCTGACAGATAGTTGAATCCATGCAAAACTGATGGCTTACATTCAAACCTCCACAGGGTACCTTTTATAATTTGAACCCTGTTGTGGCAGATACAAAGTCAGAGGGAAAAAAGTTAATGATGTTGACATCCCTTAGCGTGTGACTGATGGCTAAGATATAAAATGTTTGAGTTGAGATGTTTCGACTGTTTGTTGCAGCACTATAATATTATTAAATGACTGTAGGTGATGTCATCATGTCGGTTATCAATTTAGATGATGACAACACCTGTATTACACAAGGTACTATATTAAAACATAGAAGAGATGATTAAAGATGGTGTGTCAGGCAAAATAAACTTCTTTTTTTTTTCATTACAGTATATACTGATAAATCATAGTAGTAGGCAGCCACAGTGGGAGGCAGACCTAGATTCACTTCTAAATGATTTAACTCTGTGTAGTTGTTTATTTATGTTTGTTCTTGGGACATTTCTCACAATTAGAAAATATTCCTAAAAGTTTTTCCATGCCGTACATCAAAGTGAAAAGGACAACTAACCAGCTTCTTGCTACTTTTAAACAGCAGGTAGAATGCTTTATATACATACTTTTATGTGAAAGAAAATAAAAGAGAATCCAGAAAAATGTCATCAGTACTTTGTGTTATTGTTTATAGATAAAATAATACAACATTTATCTTCAGGGTTTTATATTTCATAACTGAGAACTGTGAAAGTACTCAAATGAAAAAAACAATAATAAATAAAAAATGAAGTATGTATCTCTATATTCAATATTTACCAGCTGATGTACAAATGAGCTGGAACATAATAGAAGTGACTACTGTACTGTGCCTAAAAAAACAAAAATAAACAATGATCACGTACCTGTAAGCAGGAAAAATCCTAGTGTGACACAGTAAGAGCTCTTCATTTCTGTTCAGTCTTGTTTACAGTCACTCATGCTCCAGTGACTGTTCTTATTGCTGTTGAATCCAACTGAACAGAAGGTATCAGTTGTTTGCAGACATGCACAGATGGTGTCATCCCGTAAAAAGGGAGCTTTGTCTCCTGCAGTTCATTTCTACATGGATTAGATTTCTCAGTAACCGTTCCTTTTACAGTCACTGCAGGTACTAAAGTCCATAGTCACATGTACACCAAGAACAGCAAATATACGTTAGAAACGACGTCTCAATTTAATTTATTCATTCATGGTACAACAAACTATATCGAAATTGGCACAGACTGGTGCTAACCTTGCTGACATAATTCTCTTTAACTCTTTAGCTGAAACTTTGTATGACAAACTTGAGATTCATTTCTACTTAAAGTGAGTTGCTACGAAATACTTCCTCTTTCATTTGCACCTGTATGTTCAAAACTAAAAAAGAATATGTAGCTGAACGTTGACTTGTAACCACCTTAGTTTTGCCTGTTAGTGTGCTTTAGTTTTGCAGGTATTTGGTCTAAAAGTAATGGACTCATTAACATTTTGACCTGAAGATGAAGACTTAAAGGATGACCAAAGTTATATTCATTCTTAGGGGGACTTGAATGTTTGTACTGAATTTAATTCATCTAATAATTACTCAAAACCACAGCCAACCTCATGGGTGCACTAGAGGAAAAGTCAGGAGATCACCAAAGTCTGTAGGATTCATCTTCTGAGGACCATGAACTTCTCTAAGCCAGTGATACCACTGGGAATTTTAGTTTTTCCTTTCAATATAAATGGTGCCAGAGTGCATTAAAAAGCATCAAAATAGAGCTTGTCTATTTTATTTTATTTTTTAAAGCCCAGTGGTCTAAGCCCTGAATGTTCTCAGACTGGATTTGCTTCTTGGCAAAGATGAGTGAGGACAGCAAACGTCAAAAAAGGCTGAAAACTGGCAATTTAGCGAAAAATGGACAGATTACTTTGCTTTCATTTTGTCACCTCATACCAATCCAAAACCACTGTGTTTAATTTGTCAAACAACAATTGCTGTATGCACGGTTGTTAATATCAGATGCCATTATGAATGAAAACATGCTTCAGTGCAGTGTTTCCACCTGGTAGCACCACATGAAAAGAGAATTTTAGGAGTTTGAATGTTTGTTTGTTTATTAACTGGCCCCTGGCCCTCTGTCATTTTTGCAAAAGTGGCACCTGGGCAAATACCCCTACTGTAGGCCTACACATTTTTCTTTTGCCAGTCCATCCAGTAGATGTTGTTTCACTGGATAAATGAAAACTTTTCGATGAAAAGTCAGGCGATCACCAAAGTCATTAGGAGGTGGAAGTCACACATGTGCATCACATGCAAAATATGTGTTAGAAATGATCAGTACTATTTAAGTACTACTTTTTTTAGTTGTTTGGGCAAAAAAACATTTAACAAAATAGTTTTGTTGATAAAATG
>JAOVVB010234077.1:0-23701 GCA_028570985.1 Heterobranchus longifilis | reverse complement strand
TTGTGAGAAGTTTGCAACCAAAATCTGTTCAATTAGCTTCTTGTCCCTGGAGGCCACCGTAGCTTGGGCATTTCTCCGAAAAGGTTTCAATTGAGAACCTCACCACTACATTCTGTTAAAAACTACACACTGTAGCTTTAAGTCTGTGGGCCCCCATCCCATTATCCACACACACACACACACACAGACACACACACTCAATAAAAACACAACAACCACATCTGTGCCCTTGTTGACATGACACACTTCTACGTGCTAATCTTTGAGCTGATCACTCGCTGTCATATACTGTGAATCAGACTGGCTGTAGAAGAGAGACAGAAAAAGCCTTTTAGACGTGTTACTCTGCCACACCACTGTTGGTGAAGAATTTCTATTCAGCTGCTTCACGACTGGATCCCAAAGCCACGTTAACAGCTGCTGAACCCGTAAAACTCTACAGGGCAGCAGGCTAATAACTGTACAAAAGGCACTTTGTGGGGCCGTGTGGACTCCAAATACTGTGACTCTGTACTCTACATGCATCTGAAAGGGAACTCACTGGAAAGAAATCACAGCAGAAATTAAGATTAAGCAAAGTCACATGAGTAAGTCATGCAAACTTTTTCACGTTTCTCTACTACAGAATGTCCTTACGTGAAGGCCACAATTCATTCATCCCTATGAACTGTCCTCCTTGGGGACAGATCTGCTTCAAGTGAAGACGGCACAGATCTCAGGTTTATTTCTGGCAGAATGCAACTAGAGGATCGAAGAGTTCTGCCCAACGCAACCTCATGAACTCCCACTGAGTGGATACGTCTGTGAGAGGCTGAGCAGAGCCAACAGGCTGCTAAACTGAGAAGGACGAGAGAGCAAAAAAGAATAAAAGAAGGCTACCTGCTTTAGAAGGAAAACTCGTGATCACACATTGCAATTGGGACACGCCATAAACATACATACTGATGCACAGGCTTATCCAGTGTGAGAGAAAAAAACATGCAATGTCTGACTTGGATAAACATGGAATTCCCCTGGCTTTTTTTTTTTTTTACTTTTCTCCATATTTTGGTGCTTATTGCTGCAGCCACGTCCTGTAGAGTCCATGTGCCCGTCTCACAAAGCAGGCTTAGCGGGTTAAATAACTAACTTAGGGGTTAACCCAGGCATTTTTGTCTCAGGGTGATTGCTTGATTTTAAATCGAGCTCCGTTGCTATGGTAACCAACGCCGCAAACCAAATGTGTAAGGAGCAGTTTTTGTTCAGGCTTATCAAGACGTATAAAATGTCCACCTCCTCATCCATCAACCGTGAGGGAAAAATTGAGTCAGAAATACAGTAGACGTTTGTTTCCACCAAGTGTTTCAATGTGGCTTATTTCTATCAGTCAGTTAACACATTTGCTGCTATTGTTACATATTAATTATGGTTAAATAACTGTATATAATATAACTGACAGTGCAGCTCGGGTGCACAACAGGCTTGATGAAAATCTAAGATGACACTATCCAAGAAATAAGACACACTGGCAAGAAGCTGATGTATGTCCACTACAGCTGGGTAATGCATATACCTTATTTTCTTCCAGCCTCTATATTTACACGTCTACCATTTCCTGCACTCTGTTCCAAACCCAATCCAGGCTCAGCATGAGAAAAATGCAAACCCCCAAAAAATAACACAGGTCTGGTATTTCCTGCATTTAATGACTATATTATTTTCTAGTACTATTTCTATCTTCTTTTCTTCTATTCGAGTCATTACAATTTATATCTTTTACTTTTTGAAACAGCAATGTCCTGATTTTCCCCCAGCAGGGATCAATATTTTCAGTGTTTAACACCCTGTGTTTTATCTGATGATGCAGCATGTGACTGGCTGTTTGTTACTAACCCTAACTCCTTCATGTGTATAAACTCATAAACTGGAAAAACCCTGCACTAACACCACAAGCTGATAACCACCTTTGTGAGAGCTGTTATCCAGAATCGCCAATGTTTCATTTGTGAAGCCAGATAACAGAGCCTGCATAAGTTGAACTATAAACAACACAAGTAGGGCTGGAAAAAAACTAACAATCATTTTCAGTACTAATTGATAATTTTGTCAATGGCATGTCAAAAATAATGATGCCGATCACATGTTACTAAAGCCCAAGTAGAAGACAAAAAAAACCAACAATTGTCTGATCTTGAAGAAGGTCTGAGGACCGAAACTAGGGCTGCACGATATGAGGAAAATATCTAATTGCGATTATTTTGACTGATATTGCAATTACGATATGATTCAAGATATTACAGGAATGATCATTTTTTGCATTATTATTCTCATTTTCATTGAAAAACATTAAAATGATCATGGCGTGATTTTTTTTTGCAAGAATCTGTACCAAATATCTGCTGCATAATACTTAAATCAGAATGGTATTTTGATACATATTGTGGCTTTAATAAGTATTGTGCCCTCCTGCGATTTCGATATTGCACTAGTCCATATTGCGATTTCAATAGAATTTTGATTAATTGTGCAGCCCCAGCCGAAATGCCGTCAAATAAATACAAAAAATGCATACGGAGCCAGAGTGTGTGACACCTTTTTCTTGTCTTCTAGTTTGCTTCCAGTGATCAGCACCTCACTACTACCTTTGGTGTGCCCAAGTAATCTAAAATAATGTAATGTAAATAGATTATCATAGGATGTATGAAGCCTCATCTCTTTCTAATCCTGTTAACTGCACTTACATGAGCTGTCAAAGACACCTCAGTTATTAAAACACCTAAACCAATTCCTAACACACATTATAAATAGGTGACCCGTAAAGAAAATGTAAACATATAATCAGCAGCCAGCTGTTCAAATTAAAAGATATCCACCCAGCGAGCATCAGTGAGCTCTTCGGGTTGACGATGCTTCTAAAAGGCAGGTAGCTCAAAAACTGCATTTAAATGTCAGTATTCAGTGTTCATGCCGAGGATAAAGAAAGGCTGTCCAAACCTGCTGCAGTACAGTAGCACAATGACACTACTCTATCTGTGGATACTACACAGCAATACAAAGACACTATAAAAAACACTAGGACACAATACAAAATACATTAAAAGGGAAAGCTGTGATGCAACTTTTCTTAATATAGTGCTATTCAGCTGTGTATCATATGGAGTGTTTTCCATACATTGATTTATTTGTGACGACCTGCCACAATATCAACACTGACTGCCAAATATTGATTTCCTTTTTTTTTTTTACCATTTAAAATGGGTAAAATCTTCTTTCATTGTAGAGCTGCGTGCAACATTGATTCGCTCAGCCCCTCCTCGCCCTGCGCGCTCTCTCTCTCTCTCTCACGAACACATTGACAACAGACCCGTCTGTGAATAGCCCCTCCTCTCCGTGCACACTCTGAATCAAAACATGATCATGCGCGGGAGGAAGGATTGTTGTTGGCTTTTCCCTGCAGAGAAGATGGCAGGCCAAATTCCTGAATAGAATCAATCTGGAATTCATGAAGTTAGTATCATGAACACATCTCTGCACAAATGTGTCCAAAACTGATACATTCAAGTTAACTCTGATAAGTGAATCAATCTCTGTTCTTAAAACAACGCTGTCAATCTCAGAGACGCAACTCTTCCAATAAGTTATCAGCACTGGGGCTGCACAATATGAGGAAAATATCTAATTGCAATTATTTTGACTGATATTGCAATTGCGATATGTTTTTTTTATTTTAAATATTGCATCTCCTGCGATTTAGATATTGCACTAGTCCATATTGCCATTTTGATAAAATTCTGATTAATTGTGCACTATGTGCAGCCCTAATTAGCACGCTGTACATATTTAGATATTCAACATTAAAGCTCTCTCATTGGGACCCAGGACAAAATCCTTGCAACAAGCTTGATTAGGGTATCCCAACTTTAAATTGCTTTTGTTGTCTTAACCATCAGTCAAAAATTCCAAAGTATCTCGTTTGCATTGCAATGATATGAGAAATGAGCAGATAATCACATTTGAGTAGCAGTCCAGCAAGTATTTCTTTTGAGAAATAATTCAGATTAACAAATTTGCTACCCAAATTGTCATTAATTCATATTCTGCTGATCCACTAATTGATAAAATGACTGATCATTCCAGCACAAGGATTTGAAAAGTAGCAGGCATGAGGATCATGACCAGGCTTATTTCAAATATTCTGGAGGCCATGGCTCTGTTGCAAAGATGAGGACTAACACAGGGGAGGATAAAATACGACGTAACTGGGATCACCATATAAATATATTAGCTCAAGTTAGTAAGGCTGAAAGCAAAGCTTGGGTCAGATCACACGCTGGCTACATTTCTTACCTGGCAAAGGTGGTGGGGAAAGAGGGAGAGCTTGAGAAAGCCTCACTGGCCCTGAGCATGGCAGAGGTGTCCCCGACACCCTGGATTCTGTTCCAGGCTCCGCCAATGGTCGCTACTGGGAGATACAGGCTGGTCACCGGCTTCTGATCCTTCTGCTGCTGAGCGTCACTGCTGCTTGGGCTGACTCCAAAGTGGTAGCTTGGTCCTCCTGAAGTGCTGACCCCACAGATGGAGATGGTGTTAGATCTGGGCATGTCTGTGGAGGACGTGCCGCTCATTTGGCAATAGCTCTGGCCTGCAGACGTCTTCTCCTGTTTGATCACACCTTGGGTGCAGAGCTGAATGAAGCCAGCCTCTTTTTCTTTCTTCACCAATGCAGACAAAGTGGTTGTAGGGGTTATGGAGACAGTTGTGGATATGCTAGGGCTTGACTGATCTGGGCTTGTTATATTGCTGCCATTGAGGGCAACAGAGACTGCCCCACCGCCGTTAACGCTCTCAACCGGGGCAGACTTCATGTCCTTCTCTGAGCTAACGTCCCCAAGCAGAGAGTCATCTGCCAGAGTGGACAGGAAGGCATCATCCCCTACATAAAAATCTGAGGGGGACCCAGCAAGCTCAAAGTCTTGGAGCAGGTCCAGAGTGTTGTCACTGAAAAATTTCTGGTTCACGTCCACATCTTTCCCAATGTGATCAAAGGCATGATCAAGGTCAATGGGATCCTGGTCTCCTTTATCCATGGAGAAATCCTCTGTTTTCATGTGGAAGAAATTGGGATCTGACCCACCAATAAGTGAATCCATGCAGGACTGGGTAATGTCTGCTATACTGGCCTCCAATTGGGGCAAGTTTTCCCTCAAGGTTTGACGTCCAAACGTAGTGGAAGTCTGTGTCTGGAGTAACTGCTGCTGCTGCTGAAGCTTCTGATCTTTGGTCAGGCCCCTGGGCTCTGGGTCTTCCAACAACGGGCCTACGGTGGCAGTGACTGAGGCGAGCTCCTCTGGAGGGGGGCTGTTGCTGAGGCCGTTAGGCACCGGTCCTGGCTGCATCAACGGGCTGGGTGGAAGAACGACAGAAGTGGCAGAGGTGATGGACATGGCACTGTGAGGAGCCACTTTCAGCAGACCTCCCTCCTCAGGGCTTTCTGTGTAGACCAATTTGCTTAAATGGTCATCTCTTCTATATGTTATCTTCTTCACTCCACCTTTATCCATCTTTTTATTTTGGTGCGGGGTGGGGGAGGAGAAACAGACAGAGAGCGTTAACAGACAGGGATAAGTAGAGTGCACAGCAAACACATTAAAACACAGTAAAATTGCATTATCAGACTCGCACCGTACCGCGACACTGTAATTTAATTTAAAATGGTTTCAGGTTGTGCACATGCAGGGAGCAAGTAACGGGTTAGGTCAACATAAGACTGGGGAAAGTTGCCAAGCATGCCTCCCCTGCGCGCCCTTGATAGCTAACGAAGCTAAAGATAGCTAACTGCGTTATTGGCAAAATGTAAACATTAGCGCATAGACAGCAGTGTCCACCTTATAGACACTGTACATAAAGTAAACACACATAACACGGGTTCAACCACAAAGCACCATCGGACTGACGTAAAGTTTACACAAGTGATATGCTGACGTTAGCTTATTGCTAACTGTTGGCATGCTAGGTAGCAATGTGGCTAACAGCTAAAGTGGCTGCGAACCTACATTTCGTCGTTGACAGTAGCGTTAGCCTGCTAGCCAACACAGCCCTTATAATTACATATTTAGCGTTAATTGCACTACGTTACTGCGCTTGTTTTTAGCTAACATATATATCAACTAACGTCTGAACAAAAGGTCGTATTTACCCTTGAAATGACTGATTGTTGGTATGTGTCCACAGGTCGTCTGTCAACATTGTTTTGGTTGAAAGTGGCAGTCCACAACACGCAGTACTGACTCAATGTTTGTTAACGTTGATCCTCTCGCGTCGTATCCTTGCTACATGGCTCGATAAAACGACAAAAACACGTCGAGGTGAGTGTGTTTTGTGAGTTTTCAATCTTCCAGGTCGATCTAGCTGTAAATTGTCACGCAAACTGCGTTAAACTGGCTGAGCTGTGGAGAGTCGCAGCTAGCCATTAGGAAAGTAGGCTAGGCGCTAACCTCCAGGAAAAACATACAAAATGGAGAACTGAGCAAGCCAGCCCCCATGACAGACCTGTTTACAACATGCAGCGCCCCCTGCTGGCCCCGCAGGCTCACTGCAGCTTATGTGCTGGAGTTCAAACTCAGGATTTAAAATTAAAAGGACAATTAATTAATTAATTAATTGACCTACTACAAAGCAATGCTTACGATACATATTCACATTTCCTTGGCAAAACACGAATTCCAGTGCAATTTAATAACGCTGAGATGTGTCAGGAGGACCCAAAACAACAGAGCAGTGCTGCCCTACAAAGGCAAAAAGGTGTAGAGAAAAATTACTTTAAAGTTGTTTTGATGTCCAGCTAAATGAATTGTAGGCATATTATTGGAAATGTTGCAATTCTTTTTTTTTATTCTTTTTTTTTAAATTAGGCTTATTATTTATCTACAAAAAATCTTGAGCTCAAACTTGACTTTTGAGGAAGTTAAGGTACTTTGCCTTTGCAATGTCTGTAAAATAATAAGGGTCTTAACTTCTATTAGATCTCTCACATTGTTATTTATTACAGTAAGTAATATACTGTATGATAATAATTATGATCTAGCTAGAAACTAGTGAAACTATCCAATTAATATAATATTAATAAGTCAATCACTTAATTTGTTGAGTTTTTTTGCAACGTTATACTTCTACTCCACTACGTTTCAGGGGCAAATATTGTACTTTCTACTCCACTACATTTGTGTGACAGTTTTTGTTACCTTCCAGATGACTATTTTCATATCCTTCCTGTCTAGTGAAAATCATGTATCTCCAGATTTGGTGAACAAACAATAACAAACATACGATGATGTTGATGATCCTATGTTATATGATGCATTAGATTAAACTACCCAGCAGGAGGCTTATGAAGTATTTAAAATGAGCTCGAGCTTAAACATATACAGCAGTGAAATGCAACATACTTGCACCAGTAATATTAATCCTAAACCATCATACTGTATATAATAGTACACAGGTAGGGACAGGGACCATTTTTTCTGTAGAATGAGTACTTTTACTTTTCATACTTTAAGTACATTTTGCTGATTATGCTTTTACTTAAGTAAGGTTTTTTGAATGTAGGACTTTTACTTGTAATGGGGTCTATGGTGTGGTATTAGTATGTTTACTTAAGTAAATGATCTGAATACTTCTTCCACCACTGCAACAGAATATGAACTGCAAAGGAAATCCAGACAGAGTGTGCATTAGCAGTGAACAAATGGAGCAGCATCTTTCTCCTCTTACACGTTTGTTCTTACAGCTGCCCACCGTGGGGGCTCCACTGTCTTTCAGCTGTTAATGGAGCCTTTGACATGACAGACAGACAGACAGACAGACAGACAGATACATTATGAAAGGACATTGTAGTCATCCACAGTGATGATGATCCGATGATGAGCTGGGTGTGCTTTTTATTCCTACTTGTAAAAAAATACCAAAAAAGTAGCCAATACAGATCTGCCATGTCAAAAGGAGTTTTTACTGGACCCAAATTCTCAATTTTGAGAAAATGATTATGTCTGAGTGCACTACTGGGAAGCCTACCACAGTCACCACATCACTAAAAGATGATTAGAATTTCAAGTCACAGGATTATTGTTCAAATTTGTTGCGTCTAAATGTGCACGCGAGAACATTTTAGCTCACATTTCTATCTAGTGTTCATTTGCACGTTAGATCTTTTTATCCTATAAACAAAAGCATCTCACTGTGCTACACCGGCCTGCATGTCTCAGTCAGGGTGGCGGATGGTGTATTGGTGTAAATTAATGCAATAATGTGATATTGAATTGCCATATAGACTGCAGTGCAATGTTTAAAACTACTCTTGACTCAAATAAATTGTGATGTTTGCTACTGAATAACTAATATTATAGACTACACATTCCTCATTGGTCTACTTATTGCATTGTCTCAAGAGGACACCCAATGTCACTGAAATGCCTGCATTGATAAACGATAAACCACTATTGCATAATTATTAATCAGTAATGGGCGACCGTCTCACCTTTCTGCTATAGGAAGGAAACAATCTGTGCATTTTCACATGAAGCAAATAATGTCTTTATTCAAACAGAAGGGAGCTTAGAGTGTTTTTTAAATTTACTTTAATTGGGATTTTGGCCCCAAAAAAGTAAAATACATTTTGTATCTCAAGACATGCCAGTTCACACTTGCCTCTTTCTCAGGAAATATGAGTGGTTGACAAGTGCCTGTGAGAAGAGGAAGTAAGGCAGGCTATTACTGCGTGCATAGGGATAATAACTCTGCAGAGAGGTCTGGGCCTGTACAGTATTAGTTGTTGTTTTCAAGGCTGCACATAAGTGCATTGTAAGATTTTCCAAGACAGCAAATTCACTGGTATAGTATAGACCAACAATGTTTGGACACCAGAAATGTAAATTTATCAATGAACATTTCATCATAAATATATTTTTAAACCATTTCTTACCCAACAGATGTATTTTGTACATGCAACACAACTTGGCCTGCCTCAAAATATCTTAATTTCTTTGTATTTTAGCCCAATTATAATGCAAGAACTTGCAAAAAAAATTCCACAATTGTCAATTTAATGTTAACAGCACATACAGATTTCCTTACTTCACACGCTCAGCTGGGGCCCATATTGTCTTACATTATTCATGCTGAAGTTGCATGAAAATCAACCCTTTCCAAAAGATAGAATCTAACCTGAGTAGCGCACGAACAGGAAATAAAGTGAAGACAGGAGGCTGGGAAATTGGCTCTAATGGGAGGATGAGTGAGATGAATAAGAAACAGAGTTTGTATCACATATGGGAAGAGAATCATCCCTAAGCAAGGGACAGGGAGTGAACTCTGAGTCTTCTGTCATGCAGCACCAAAGATATACCCAGATGAATTTATTAAACAAAGCAAACTACCCCTGTAGAAGAAGCTATATTGGCACCATCTAATGATATTAAATAGTTGTTCTTATCTACACTCCACTGTTAAGGTCACATAATCCACAAAACATTACAATATTATGTATACTGTAAGCAGCGAAACCTCACATCACAGAAAAAGCGATCAGTGGTATGCTCACTGTAGCTCTAAATCCCCACTGTTTGAATCCCACTCAGTCCCCTGTGGCTGCTTAGCAACCCCTCTCCAGCACAATATACTCCGAATTAACAGGGTAAAGCGTGACCGCTGCCTCCTCAAAACCACGAGTCAAGGGTGCTCTCCCATCATCAACGCCTTCTCTCAGCACTGTAGAAATACAAGTCTCCGATTTATTAGAACATGGCTTCAAAACACACAAAAAACAAACAAGCTGAAAAGCAAACATGAGACACAAAACAGTCTGAGACACGGATCAGTGTTTGGGCTGCATGCCATGTGCTGGACATAAGGGATCTTATACTTCATATATAAAACAAACAGCTCCAGATTCAGGTGATCATATACACCTTTGGATGCATATTTTTAGGCAAACATCCACATAGGGGAGACCGGGGATGGTTTTAACACTGGGTTAATTGTAACACTGTCAATTTGACCAATTAGACAAGTGCTGCGGTGATGTCATCAATATTGTACACTCCCATTTCCCCTTTGAGCTCACAGGTGAAGTGGCATGTCTCTGTGAGCAACATTGTGGATTTTGTGACCAAAAAAATGATTTTCAGGCAAGAAAGTACATTTTTTTAATCAAGATTATTTTTTCACCTATGCGTTCATTGTATTGTAGATTCAATCATAACCTAATGAAGCAGTTTCTCTAGTTTAATTTGATGCTTTGCATTCGTTATAACTTTAAACCCACATGCTAAAACAGTTTGCTCTGTAATGGCTGTTTGGGGTGGGGATAGTTGTAACAGTTATTTAAGTGTGTACATTGTCAGTTATAGGCCAAACAAGCCTGCAGGGGCATCCATCTACATTCACCACAAATGTGACAGTGATTTAACCCGTATGTGACAGTCCACACACACAGTCACATACAAACACAGCTATTGTTTGTGTGCTAAATTTAAAGTTGTAGAAGAAAAAAACTGTTTTTGTTACTTTAAACTGTTCACTTTATTCAAAACTGTTATTCTTCAATAACAGTTTTGCATAAATTAGATAAAGTAGACCTTATTTCAGCAAATTACCTCTCATTGTTACATCTATCCCCAGCTAGTGTTACAACTCACCCAGATAGGAAGGTTGTAACAACAGAACTCTTTGTATTTGACAAATAATAACTCACATAATCTGTGATTGTTTAGTAGACGTCCAAGTGACTTATATTTGTAGTAGACAAATATGGGTACCGTGTATCAAAGTTTGAGAGATTTAGCACAAACAACCGCTGAGTTACTGATGCTTAAACAAAAGGTGTTACTCATCCCCGCTCTCCTTTATATACAACACGAGCTTGTGACCTATATACAACAGCATATAGATGATGACATGCATTGTCAAGCCTTTAATTCAGCCTTGCATCTCACTTCTTCCAAACTGGATTTTCCGCCCTATAGTACTTGGCGTCACTGATGGCTCTATGACAAATTCACTGAGCAGGCCCAGAGCAATAAGTCCCAAACCCCCTGTCCTCCTGCTACTATAATCTAGAAAAAAAAACTCAGTAATGAGTTTTTTTTTCCTCCACAGAAACATTAGGCTACTGGGAAAACTGCAAGGATCATGCACTTCATGGGGGTAAAATAGGCCTCACGGTGATGCACTATGTTCATTTAGCATCAAAACACTTCTGTAAAAAGAAGAGATATTAATCAATGCATTGTTTTACTCTTGTATCAGTGTATTTGAGAGTAAGCAGCTGAGACTTGGAGCGGGCTGAGATCTGTCCGTGGTCCTGAAATAGGAATTCACTCGGTCAAATCGATGAGGAAGGGATCAATTTTCATATTCAGTCACAGCCTGTAAGAAGTGATACTGCTGCCTGCAGGTTCAATCTGATGCAGAGTGCAACTGTCTTTTGTTTATTTAATTTTTGCTGTTGGATAGAAAATGAGTGAAAGAGTGTGTCAGCTCTGTGCACGTGTAGATGTCAGTGCCGATGAGTCTCTGAGCAAGACACTGCATGGGACGACCTAACCCCTCACCCGTCTCTCGGGATAAGCGCGTCAGCTAAAAGCGTTAAATGTAAATGCGAAAGCCTCTGTGAAGACTCAGAAGAAGGGATTAAAATCCGCAACGCTTGGATGTTAAAACTGCATTAGACCTGAATCCTCTCCGCCAGCTGCACGCCGCCCGTGGCTAGATCAGAATTCCATGTAAAACTGCACAGATGCACCCACATCAGTCCGTCTGCAAATGTCATTTTCCTTTAAGATGATGTAAGACATTACTTCATGGGACGATTTTCTCTCTCTCTCACTCTCTCACTCTCTCTCTCTCCCTCTCTTGCACAGCTTGGAGCAACATTATCTTAAAGCTTCTGCCGGACCAAACGTTTCCGCACTCAGCAGTTTGGAGAGATGGGCGCGCGCAGGAGTCCCACTTTCATCCTCCTCTGTGTGAGCAGCCACGGAGCATGTTTCAGCATCCCTGTTGTCAGGAGCGACGCTAAGTAGCAGAATAATGGGGTGCGTGCACATTCTTCAATTGATTTTGGACTGATGTTATTGAACCAGAAGCCACACGCAGGACGGTGTACATTTCCACAGAAAACTTAAAAAGAAAAGAAAAGGTTTTTCACTTCTTTTTTGGATGGTGGGAAATTTCAGAGTGAGGATTGTATTTCTTTGAAGTCACAGTAATGACCCATCGCAGTGGATGTGTGTAACATGATGCGCTCACTGGTTATGATAATCGATTGTGTTCAAAAAAGGATGCACCGTGGGCAGGCACATTTACGCATGGGGTTAAAGGATATACTGTAGGCATACCTTGGGAGTTTGATCGCTTGTCATGAAACACTGGATGCAAGAACTGCAGCTTGAATCTGGACTGCGCTTTGGGTCTGAGGGCACCATGCAGCTACACCCCACACCCTGAACTTCTGAGGCGCTCCGTGGTCGAGATTTCGTGCAAGATCTGGGAGAAAAAAAAACATGGCACTGAGCGAAAACTGCAAAACGCAACCTGCAAAAGAGCAAGGCTCGGTGCAAAACCCTCCATCGGATGTTATTGAGCTAAACGTGGGCGGACAGGTGTATTACACTCGCCATGCCACCTTGACAAGCTTTCCAAATTCCTTTCTTGGAAAGCTGTTCTCTAACAAGAAGGGGTCTTCAAATGACTTGTCCCGGGACCTCAGAGGACGTTATTTTATTGACAGAGACGGCTTTCTGTTTCGGTATGTATTGGATTACCTTAGAGACAAGCAGGTTGTCCTCCCTGACCACTTCCCCGAGAGAGGAAGGTTGAAAAGAGAGGCGGAATACTTCCAGCTGCCAGATTTGGCCAAACTTTTGTCTTCCGAGGATTCAAAACTATTTCCAGACGACTTGTGCTACAGTGATTTCGATGATGCGTCGCAGGGCAGCGACCAGAGGTTTTACCCCTCTTACTCCTTGGACAGGAGGTACGGCTACATCACGGTCGCTTTCAAAGGCGCGTGCGCTGGGGGAGGCAGAGAAAGTCAAATTGATGTCAAGGCCAAAAAGTTACCGAGGATCTTCATCAGCAGCAGGATTGGTTTGGCGAAAGAGGTGTTTGGAGACGCCCTGAATGAGAACAGGGACTCAGACAGACCGCCGGACCGTTACACCTGCAGGTTTTATCTCAAGTTCAGACACCTGGAGAGAGCTTTTGACATGCTGTCAGAGAGCGGCTTTCACATCGTGGCCTGCAATTCGTCCCTGACTGCGTCCTCCATCGGTCATTACGCGGATGACAGGGTCTGGTCCAATTACGCACAGTACATCTTCTACCGTGAGTGAAGATTTATTCCTGCTCTATGCTTTCAGGGGTGATGTGAGATAAACTGGTGGCTTTGACCTCCAGAAAGAATTAGAATGCCAAGTTAAACACAAACAACGCCCAAGTGCCCCTCCCTGCCCCATGTAACCACATCCAGGCAGTGATGTCCACCAGAAAGGGCGTTTTTCCTCATTATAAATGGTGTAAAAAGAAGTTCATCCACACCGCTTTCCATAAGAAAACCCATGCAATTTGTTTCTAATGATCTAGATTCAGAGGTGATCTGCAGAAGCTGGTGTGTGTGAGCTCACACCACCAGGAGGCATGGTCGGGTTGCAGCCCATCCTTCTGGAATCTTTGCATTCCTTGCAGTGGCTGACGGTAAACTTGTGTTTTGGGGCCGAGATAAGAGGCAAACTTGCCCACTGGCCTCAGGGGAGTTGAGTCACACTTGAAGCTGCTACACTTCAAGTACACATGCGTCATGCGTGCACACGGGTAAGCTCAGATTCTGATGGGGTTATGAATAATATAGCAGCAGTGGGCACATGAATACTGCTGCTGCATACTCTTGAATCAGCTTTGCCTTTCACTTGAAGTTTGTTCATCAGCAAATGCCTTAATTAGCTGCAAATATGGTTCATTCCGCTCTCTGCAGAGTGAGGAGTTGGACCATATGGCCAGTTAAAAAGCACTTTGTTCATTATTCTCAGTGGCTCCCATTGGAAGAGCTGAAGAAAACCCAGTTGGTGGGTCAAGGTTGGGGGTGCAGGAGGAACACATGACATATGGTCTGCTAATGATTTACCAATAGTGTTGTTAATACAGGCTAATTACAACAGAGGGGTCTGCCTGGACCCGCACGAACATCCAGCCAGGTAGGATTTTTCCTGAGTCATTCAACTTTGTGGAGCATCTGGTACAGGTGTTCACCCCCGTCCTCATTAACAGACACACGCTGCCCCGGGACAAAGACACGGGACAGTGTCCTGTCTACACAGGAAGAAGACACCCAAACTCAAAGAGTTTCAAAGAGTCTACTTTTAGTCATTTTGTATCTCTTTGTAGTTGTTTTGCATCTATTTATGCGTTTCTATGTGGTCGTTTTGGGTCGTTTGTAGTCAGTATGTGTATGTTTTTGGTTGTCTTGTGTCTATTTTTAGTCATTTAGCATCTCTTTGTGGTCATTTTGCATCTATTCTTAGTCGTTTCACATTTCTACATGGTCATTTTGGGTCATTTGTAGTCGGTATGTGTATGTTTTTGGTCTTTGGTTTTTGCATTTTGTGTCTATTTTCAGTCATAGCATCTCTTTGTGGTCGTTTGCATCTCTGTAGTCATTTTCTGTCTCTTAGTAGTCATTTTGTGTGTTCATTTAGAGTTTCTCTGTGATCTTTTTTTGTGAGTCAGGGCCCCTGACACTTTGGGCCCCTGGGCCTGTGCCCGTTAGGCCCATTCAGTAATCCATCCGAGGGAGGAGGGTGAGAAGAGACAGCACAAAGAAGATGCAGAGTAGGAAAAGAAAGGAAGAGAAGGAATTTATGGAAGCAAGTTGAAGGGAAGTGAAGAAGAGCAGATGGAGTGGCGAGCTGCAGAGCAGGAGGGATGAGGGAGTAAAAGTTGCATGAGACCTGGCCATGGGGAGAAAGAACTGAGGCAGAAAGAAGAGAGAGGGAGCGAGGAGCAAAAATAGATTAAAGTAAGTATAAGACAGAAAAGTTCATCGGGTCTGAGGGAAAAAAAATGTTTGGTGGTAGAGACACGGAAGAAGAGGGAACGACTGTGTTTTCATTAAAACAGAGACGACAAGGTGAGGGTGAAAGGAAACACACATATCTATAGCGAGCGTTGGGAGACAGAGGCCTAGTCAGGATGATGGATAGACACATCAGAGGCAGACATGCGTGAGAGCCCTTGCTTCACAGCAGCACAGCGGGCCGCAGCCACTTTCTAAACTAATACTGTAACCTGATTCTGAATGTGGGACACTGGCTGGCCTAGGGCAGGTAGTCCTAAACTAAGAACGCATGTAGACAAGTGCACCTTTGGGGTTGGCACGAAACAGATGTGCTTTATTGTTGTTTGTTGTTTCCAGCAGAGCATTTCACTGCTTTCCTTTTACCCCCCCTTCCCGCCCCATCCGATCACAGGCTCATATGGAGTGAAACCAGGAGGCTGCTGCTCAGTGTAAAAAGAGCAATCCAGTGCAGTAAATAAACTGAGAGACTTTCTTCCAGCTTGTCAGTTCCTTAGCATCATCCATGTTGGTCTTCTTGTTAAATGCGTCAGTTGTTTTCTGCAGGCTCCACTGACTCTCAGTAATGGTGTGGACTCCTGTCTCCAAAATGCCAACAGTAGACATTCATCATTTTGCTGCGTCGTATCATCTGCACTAACAGTCAGGGGACTCGTCCCCTCTTAAAGTTAAGACACTCTATACTCTCAATTATTGTCACCCTCCTGCTCAGGAGGATGTATGCTGCTGGTTTCTCCACCGGCTAAAACAAATGATTCAGGAAAAGGGCACTCTCCCCAGGACAATAAAGTTTTTGCTCCTGATGGACATGATGAATAATTCACATCTGACCGGGTATGACAGGTTCACCTTTTGAATAAACTACTGAGTCAGAGAAAAATATCTCAAAACTGATAACCAGCACAACCAGCTGGTCGCAGCATCTCGCATTGTATTCACTGGGGGATACATAATTTAAGAAATATGTATGTATAAATACATAAGATAAATGGTCAATAGTCCAAATTATGGTGCAAAAAGTCAAACTGATGAGAAGGCAGAATTATGAGATAAAAGTCAAAATTGTGATATAAAAAGTCAAAATTCTGAGATAAAAGTCCAATTTATGACATAAAAAGTCAAAATTATGATAGAAATAGTTAAAATTCTGAGATAAGTCCAAATTGTGAGATGAAAAGTCAAAATTTGATAGAAAAAGTCAAAATTATGAGATAAAAGTCCAATTTATGACATAAAAAGTCAAAATTATGATATAAATAGTTAAAATTGTGAGATAAAAGTCAAAATTTGATATTAAAAAGTCCAAATTATGAGATAAAAAGTAAAAATTGTGAGATAAAAAGTCAAACTTATGAGATAATAGTCCAATTTATGATATAAAAAGTCAAAATTATGAGATTAAAAAGTCAAAATTATGAGATAAAAGTCCAATTTATGACATAAAAAGTCCAAATTATGATATAAATAGTTAAAATTGTGAGATAAAAGTCCAAATTTGATATTAAAAAGTCCAAATTATGAGATTAAAAAGTCAAAATTATGAGATAAAAGTCCATATTTTGAGATGAAAAGTCCAAAGTCAAAATTGTGAGATGAAAAGTCAAAATTATGAGATAAATGTAAAATTATGAGATAAAAGTCCAAATTTTATAGAAAAAAGTAAAAATTATGATAGAAAAAACTAAATGATGAGATTAAAGTAAAAATTATGAGATGAAAAGTCAAAATTCTGATGGAGTTAATGAAAAAGTATGACTTAGTCAAGTCAACATTTTCATTTCTTTATCATCGTGACTAATTTTTCCTGTTTTTAAAATTTTTACTGGCAGAAATGAGCTTCCTGGTGATCCTGTCAGGTTATTAGTCAAGCAGACACGTAGGTTGATTAGCGTGATAGGGAGTCGGGACATTTAATTTTTTTGATTGGCAGTGACAACATTATTGCTGTCGTGATTAACAACTCTAACCTCCCAGTCGGCGCTGGGGAGCAGTCTCCTTATTGCTGATCATCTCTGGGGAAAGACGAGAGTGTTGGCTAATTAAAAAGCAATCTGTGATCCCAAAATATTTCCAGTGTTTCCAGCCATGCAGGACGGAGACGCAATTTAGAAAGATAAATGCTAACCTATTTTAAAGGCAATTTGAAATATAAGTCATACTTCAAAACAGAAGTCAATTAATAGATGAAAATTAGCCGTTGTCATGGACACAATAGCTCCATAAGCTGCTGTGACATTACTGTTTCCACATCACAGAGGCGGAGCAAATCATCACTGAACAGTAGGAACATCAGAGTCTCATCAGAAAAGGACATGCCTTGTCAGAATGGGGGACACGTACAGTAAAGATGGAGAATGATTATACGTGCCAGGTGTGCTCTGTTAATATAAGTGTGCAGTCTTCATTTGGGCTGTGAATGAGATGATGTGTGGCCATAATGGCTCCTGAACAATGGCGGCAGGGAGAGAGTCGGAGGGGAAAGTAATCAATTGCTTTGGTGTAATGGAGGCAAAGATTGGGCCGTCCCCGAGCTCCCAGAGAGCCTGGTTGCAGTCTGGATGGATTGTACCAACAAAAGATGGATGATGCTTCCATGAATAACTCATATCCGTCTTTAACAGCACCTGGGCAGAAAGATGGTCAGAAGTGAGGCGCGGGCGGGGGTGTGCTTATGCCATTATTTCTCACAATGGTTGCAGCACCTTGCGCACTACATCAGCTCAAGTAGACAATCTGGCTCACCTTGGGAGTAAATCTGAGTTTATTGAAAAGCTGCGGATGCAAAAGGAAAATATATTTTTTGAAATCAATCTTCCTTTGAAGCCTCATGCACTGAATTTTTTAAGGACCATGCCTGGTGGTTTTTCAGGTCATTGACTATACGAATTCTTCACACCACTGCTGTATGTTTTCTGAATCTTACTGCAAACTTTTGTATTGATTTCTATGCAGTTGTTAGTTCCCATGTTATCTCACTATAGTATTTAAAGGTCCCATATTGTAAAAGTGAGATTTCTGTGGCTTTTGTATTTCTTATAAAGCAGGTCTAGTGCTGTATAAATACTGTTAAATATCAAAAATGTTCACTCCACGGAGAAATGCACACAGCCCACATTCAAAAACAGTGCTGCCAGGGCTTCCGTAAGTTTGTGATGTCACAACTCAATGCATTCTCATAAACGCGCCGTATAATAATTTCGAAAATGTATGCACGGCAGTTCGTAGCTATCATACGTGTTCCGTGTTCCAGTTTGTAGATATAACGCATGTTTCGTGTTCTGTTTTAAATACATGTACCGGTCGCGTGATACACACGTCATCAACATCGCAATTAACGCTGTGAAACCGGACTAATTCGGTAGGTTTAGGCAACAAAACGAGTTGGTATGGTTAGTAAAAAAACACGGGGATTGCATTAAAATGCCTAACTCCGTGTTATGTACGAATTACAGCGCATTACTGTTCGTAGTCATTGCCACGGACAGGGAATGAGACCAGCCGGTACCGCTATACTATTAAAGAGACAGCCGCTAAAACGAAGCGTTTCAGACAGAGGGTGAATACAGATATATTCCGACAGACAGTAGAAAAAAATAAAGTGTTTTTTGAACATTAAAGCATGTAAACATGTTCTATAGAAACCCAAAATACCAACAAGTCCTCCAAACCATATAACTACATAGGTCGTTAGTTCCTACCCAGTCACAGTTTGGCTCGGTTAGGCACCAAAACTACTTGGTTAAGTTTAGAAAAAGATCCTGGTTTGGATTAAAATCAGTACATTTATTATGTTACTTCACTTCTGTACATGATGCAATTATGCATTACGTCACGTTCTACGTCACGTCGTTCCGTTTGTTACGTAAAGTTAAAATAACTTGCCGTTGACTTTTAGTTTCAAATGGGACATGAGCGCCGGTTTCCTGGGACAAAGTCCTGTGTTTGTTTGACCCACCACCTCCTGCCCACCATAAACGGACTTTCTCGGTCTTTGCTCCCATCATAATTACTATCGCAACTAGAGGGCGCCACATAACAAGAAACAGAAATATAATTGCTGCTTGTACAAACAACCTATGGTGTCATTCTCCAAAAATATGAACCTGAACATTAGCATAATATATCCCCTTTAAATGAACTTGCAGAGATACAACAAATGCATAAAATAGGCAATGTGTCGTAATGAACATTTCATTATCTTTTTTTGTCAAAGCTTCTCTGTTTCAACCACACGCTAACCCTCTCACACTGTTGTTGTTGTTGTTGTTGTTGTTGTTGTTGTTGTTGTTGTTGTTGCTTACTGATTGTCTTCTTGGTTGGATTTTCAACGATGTGCTGTTATGTTACTGCGGACACAAATCACAGATGTTGGGAGTGCCCTTGAATGCACCAACAAGGAGAGTTTTCAAAATAGTCCCTGCTAGTAACTTCATTACCAAGCGATGATAATGCAATTTTGACAAATAAAAGGACTAAATATAGACTTTGATGGATTACCCACATTATGCAATTTGCAGCTCCCATATTGAAAAGAGAGGAAGCAATGGCAGCATTAAAGGTAAACCATCAATCTAAACATAAAACACGTATAACCTCCAGTACGCTCCTTTTGAAAGAGCAGATGAACTTAGAACTGACTTCATAGCATTTTTTAGACATTATCTGAATATTGTTTTTTTTTATCCCTCGTTCTCGCTCTGTAGCTGTTGGAGAACAGGTATAACAGCCCTTACAATCTGACATGCTGCACCTTAATGATCCCTCCAGAGACATTTAATGGCTACTTGGATGGTAGAGCGCACGTTAGGGGCAGAGCTGACAGTTTTCTGAAGACAGGGGATCCCATGTGTTGGTATGCAGGAGGTAGTTTGCAAGGCAGTGATTGTTTTTGGCATGCAGGCCAACCCATTCACCAGAATAAATGTTGGTATTGTATCTTTCTGCAAATCACGGATGTGTTACATTTGTATGTTTCATTTGCAGCGGGTATGTTGACACTTTATGTTTCAATTTTATGTTGAGACAAGGCTGTGGTTAACTTGTGGTAGGTTTAGGCACAAAAAACACTTAGTTAGGGTTCGGAAAAGCTTTGGCTTTTGTCGCCACAGCCATGACTGGATCTCTTGCTAAAAAATATCTGATTTTGGAGCGAACTTTAGCTCACCCAGTAAAGCGTGCGCTCCGTGTAAAGTCCTTGCAGCGGCCCGTAGTGATGGACAGACCGACGGTATCGGTCCCGTCGAGTTGATACATATAAGTGTATTGGACTTTTCAAACCTTTCGAGTTTTGATACTTTTTAAAGTTCTGTGTTTTGAGCGACTAGCAGGCCCGGTGAGCACTGAGCAGTATCCTACGTTACCGGCAGAGAGTGAGCGAGGGGGAAAAGTCGAGGATTCATGAGCATTAGTACATTCGAACAGATGGTTGTTTCACGGAACCATCTGAGAAGCCGTCATTAGAAACTGTTTGGAAAAGGGCAGCCGCTTTGAAAAAATACCTGGCAGGTGATTGGACGAACCATCTGTCTGTCAAACTCGTGCCAGTCAGAAGAAGGGCAGAAAATCCTTCAGTGTTGTTCTTTGCTCTTCTTTCAATGAAGAAATATTCTACACTTCTGATATAACCGACGCTATTGCGGTATTGCAGCACCTAAACCACGCCTGTAGCTACGAGTCGCTCCTCAGGACGCTGATTGATCTGCTCAGATCTTGTCCTGACCCAAACGCCTGGTAAGATGGATACGTGCGATCAAGAAATCTGCGATTCTCGCGTGATCTCGTGATATCACGAGAATCCAGCTGCCATGCAAGGTAACATCCCTTCCTCCCCCTGGTGAGAAATGTTGATATATGATACATATGAAATTACAAATATATCCGTGGTTTGCAGAATTTACAATGCCAACATTTGACATTGGCTGTGTAAAGAAGAAGAAGAGTCTGCGATGTAGAAAATTAAAAGAGGATCTGATGAGATCACTTCCTCGTCACTGTTTGAATATCATCTACTCGACACGGTGAGGGGGCCAGAATCGGCCCTCGTCGTCTTTCCTCCTCGCCCCTCGAGGCTTCATTTAGGGTGCTGACAAGAGCTGGGTGAACACTCGGGACACCTTCTTTGCTTTCTCCCCGCCTCGTCTTGCTTCATCAGTGCTTGTGTGCAGTACGGGGGTGTGGCTGTGGGTCAGGGGACGGGCCCGCAGGGAGAGGCTGATATAGACGTTTCAATCTGTCTGAGTTGCTTGTTCATCTCCCTGTCAGGGAGACACTCAGCGGGGCAGCCACCCTCCGACTCTGGGAGGGGACAGCACCCCCACGTCATTAACAGTCAGCCAATGAAGCTGTCACTCTCCTAGCGGAAAGCAGATAATTTGGGCCAGGGCAGTAATGGGTCTAAGAGTGCCCTTGAATTAAAGCTTATTGGGTCACCTCGACTATTCCTCTTCCAGCTTTTTCTCATCACTGCTGATGAGGGTTGTTGCAGCAGAGCAGAGCCGGCTGCATGGACGTAATTAATATTGACAAATTCAATTGTATGCAGATATTACAGACATTATCATCGAGGATGGCTGCCATCGGTTAGGCCGGACACAAACTGCTGAAGTGATACTTTTGCGGCAAATAGGTCTATCTCGGTGAAATGGATTTCCCTCACCCTATAAAAACGGTCACTGCCTTTGCAAGACAAGCCCTTTTTTTTTTCCTGCTGCAAGGACACGCTGGCCTAATTTGTGAGCTAACAAGCATGTAAACTACACTCCTCCTGAGGCAGTGGCAGAGTAAGAAAATATTTGTGTGACTGGAAATGGAGAATATAAGAGTGTGTCCAAGATCAGAGCGTCTCCATTCATATGAGCTTAACTCCCTGACTGGCGACATGAATATACATATTTAACCAGCCAGAGAATAATACATGTAGCCTCATGGCTGGGGAGTAACGGGAGACAAGTAACGGGATTACTTATTTAATATACAAAATATGAGTAACTGTATTCCGTTACAGTTTAAATTGGTGGTCTTTACAAATAGATTACTTGAAGGGATTACTTTCTTACCTCTGCTGAAGAGGTTATGTTTTAGGTTCAGTTTGTTTGTCAGCAGGATTTCAGAAAAACTACTGGCCCTATTTTCATGAAAATTGGTGGAAGGATATGTAGCATGGGCCGAGGAAGAACCTGTCAAAATCTCAGGCCGAATGCACTAATTATTAATTTCGTTAACTTTGTGAGATTGGATATGGCCATTGTGGAGATCTGTGCTCTAAAATTCATATGAGGCACACATTTCCCATGAACAGATTTTTTTTTTAAGTGCAACAATTAGTGCATGCAGTGCACCTGCCACACGACAATGTGAGAGGAAACACACAGCCAGGACACTGTCAAGAATGTGTTTTTACAAAATATAAGAGCCAGACAAATGAGCTCAGAAAGATGATTTTGAAGTATTCCAAAGTATTTACAATATGTGACTTAATTTGAGTAATCTAATGGAATATGTTACAAATTTAATTATTATTCAGTATTCAGTAATCTGTAGTGGAATACATTTAAAAGTATAGCTTCTTTCACCAAACGCCCAAAGTCTTGGCCAGAGAATATTATCACACTAGCAGCAACTGAAGAAGATGATTCACATCGCTCAGTCTCACAGGACTTTGTTGTTTTTGGGGAAAGAAAGCAAGTATGTTTATTCCAGAAATTCAAAAGTTTAAGTGTTTGTTTTTTGTTTTTTTGTGCCTGACTCTGACAGCTTGGATTTAAAGTGTTGCCTTGTGTTCAAAACTTATTTCCATTTATTTAGATTGAGGGCACAGTTCACAGCACGGCTGAGATTCAAATTTCAAAAAGCAGACAGCTCCGGGTCACTCAAGTGCAAATCTCAAACAAATTGTGTTATGGCCTCCTGGTTATGTGCAATAACAACATGAAATTGCTGAGTGATGAGTCTTTATTGTTCCTCTTTATTTATTTTTTGCCTCTCAGATTACATGACTGAAGCGCTGTGTAGAGCTGCTCAGCCGTTAAAGAAATAATCATCACACACCCTTGATGAGTCAGTTTAGAGGCAGAGATTTTAAAAAAACAAACGCACTAATGTCTGGCAAGAAAGCCACTGACATTTGAATTTGAGTTTGTCAGAGCCCTCTGCCTTTCAGCTCCCATCATGTCCTACTTTTCTGCCATTTAAAACCTCTTAATGGGTAAAAAAACGTGTAATTTTAATCCAATATCCAGGCAGTTGAATTTCCATAACACTCCGACCTCTCTCAGGCACGAGGACAAACATACCATCTTTCATTAGAGATGGAGAGGAGTTTGAGGATACCCCGCGTGACACGGGCTGCATGCCTCTGTGCCGAACTCGACTCCCTCTCTCTGTGTTATTTATGAGAAGTGCAGACACCCACACAGTCTGAGGACCAGCCCCGGCCTTTTAATGTGCCTGCAATATGATCGCTTAGGCAGGCTATATAGATCTGAGAAAAACACAATGCAATCAATGGCTTCCCTGAAAAGATACCAAACACACACACACACACACACACACACACACACACACACACACACACACACACACACACACACACACACACAC
>JAOVVB010234076.1:0-10013 GCA_028570985.1 Heterobranchus longifilis | reverse complement strand
TCCTCATGTATATATTGTCCTCGTTTCCCTTTGTCCTGTGCCAGTTCGTACCGTCCTTTGTGTCGTCGATCCAGCGTTTCGTTCCATGCCATGTTCCTTGCCTTGCCTGCCTTGTGCCATCGCCTGTGTCCTCGCCTCGTTTGGTTTGTTACTTTGAATTATTTTGCGAGTGATTTTTTGTTGTGTTTTCTCAGTGCCTTTGCTGCCTGTTTTCCTCCCTTTTAGAGCGTCTTTATTTTCACGTGTTTTGGACCGTGTTTGTTGCCTCCCTCGGGAGAGATTTATTTTGTACTTTTGCCATTGTTTGTTTCACGTGTTAAGCTCACTGTTGTGAGTCTTAATAAAGACTGTTACTCGCACTTTTTGTCTCTGTGTCTGCTATTGAGTTCTCGTTCTTGTCCGAGCCCTGACAGAAAGCCTGACATATAATAAACAGCAGAGGAATTTGATGTTATTCCCGTGTGACTACCAGAAAAAATAGGGGGAATAGCTATTCTACAAATCAACAATAACAAGACTCCCACAATGCATTGGCCTTATCTTCTAACATGGACCACACAGACCAGACCACACAGAAGATAATAATCACACACCCCCATGCCTATACAGAATGTTGTATTCTCACTGGAGACTTATAAAAATATCTTCTAAATATCTTCTAGGTGAGACTTTTTGTTAAATCAACCTAAAAGGTAAAAATGCTTCTTTGGAACAGATGCTCTCCACTAAAGAGCCAAAGCAAGCTAAAACAGTTAAACTGTGCCCTGCATATTGTGAATTCACTGCTGGATACTTTTACACTTTTACATTATTTTAACACCTTTAACGAGGCTACATCACACTCTGATGAAGTGATGTCATGTTGAAACAATGCAACACAAAGGGAGGAACTTTATACTACTTTATATTTAGTCTCTTGCAGTCCTTGTGGGTGCTGCCAGCCAGGAGAAAAACTCCTTCGAATTTACATTGAAAGTGACCACTTTTTTTGTTTTGACTTTTTGCCTTTGTTGATAGTACAGCTGAAGGGAAAGGGGTGAGAGAGGGGACGGCATGCAGCAAAGGGCCAGGCGGGAGTCGAACCAGCGGCCGCTGCGGCGAGGAACATGGGTCGCATGCACCACCAGCCACCAGCGCACCCCGGCAATTCACATTTTTTTAGCTGTGACTAGCAGCTCTATAGCTATGGTTGGTTGGTTTGTTGGTTTGTTGGTTGGTTGGTTGGTTGGTTGGCTAATTTTCTTTTTTTTCTGACCGATAGCTGACCCTCGTTAACCGACCATTAACCGCTAACTTTCCCAGGTCATCCGTCCAGGGGGGCTCGGACATATACAGTACGTTCTTCAGCGTCTGCGGAGAGCTGCAGCCTTTTAGCAGTCATACAGCCACGCTGTTGTGTGCATTGTTGTGTGGACACATGCAGCCACTTTCCCAGAACAGAACCGCTTGTGCGTCCGTGTGTCTGGCAGCCTACACGCCTGCCGCTGTCCACGACTCCACAGAGCGAATGTCTTCAAAACGGTAGTCTACAAACCAATGGGTGACGTCACGGTGGCTACATCCATGTCTTTCATACAGTCTATGGTTCAGAGTCTAAAAGCAGTACATCTTTGCCAAACTCCTAAACTCTTATCTCATTCCCATCCAAACTTTAATTAGGCTAACCAGAGTCTCATTCCATTCCTCTGACACAGAGCTTTTGTCCAACACTTTGTTGCCTTTTTTGGCAACTGGCTGTCTCTGATCAAAGACTGTTTGTAGCCAGAGGAGTAACATCATGTCTTACTTTAGCAGCCGAGCTGGATAACTGTATCAAGACTACTGTAATACTGAACAAGCAAACATCTCCATCTCAACACAGATGAGCAGGGGACTGGAAGTGCATTTAGAGTACTCAAGTTCAGTTAAGGGAATCAAGTAGTTTTAAGGTACTTGTACTTTACTACTTTATACTTCTACTCCACTACAGTTCAGAGGGGAATATTGTACTTTATACTCCACTACATTTATTTCAAAGCTTTAGTTACTAGTTAACATTGCAGATTCAGATTATTCATACCAAATATAATCAACAAATACATTTTGATGTGTTATCATTGAATAAACTATCTTGCACTATATAAACAAATTAGCTCCACTTTCACCAGCAGCAATATTAAAGTGATACAAACATGAATGCATGAATAATTATTATCCAATCAAAATATATATTATTCTGAAATGGGCCATTCTGCATAATAAGTACTTTTAATTTTGGTAGGTTGGTACTATATTTTGATATAACTACTTTTGTACTTGTACTTGTAACAGTATTTCTGCACTGTGGAATTGCTACTTTTACTTTAGTAAAAGATCTGAGTACGGCTGCACAACAGCACATGAGAAACAGCAAGACATGTCATATCAACATTCTCCATTAAAGCAGCTACAACTTCCTGAGTCTTCAAAAGCCTCTTGCAACTTTTCCTTCCTTTCTTTGTGAATTCTGATTCTTCAGTTCTATCAGCAAAGATCCAGTATGTGAGACATGCATCCAATATAGCAGCACTTACAAGAAACACTTGTAGAGAGAGTAAGCCAAACTGCAGATCTGACAGGTCATTCATACAGTACTGGAGACTACTGGCTGTAAAACATAGCTGGTTTGTGTTACCATTCTAGATTTGGTAAAACAAACAAACAAATAAAACAGCAAGAGGGCACTATTCTGCGAACGCATATCAAGCTAAATGACAGTTAATGATATGGAGCTTGCTATGGATACTTTACTTTTCATCGTGCAACATCATCAGGTCAAAATTGCAATGGATCCAATACTTTGGTTTATGATGAAATACTTCCAAAACTAATGAAACTCCAAATCAGCCTATGCGGTAGGGCTGGGCGATATGGCTAACAAGTTATATCCTGATATAGATAATTTTATTTCCCAATAACAATATATATCACGATATAACACATTTTCTGTAGACTTGAATTGAACATTATTTATTAATGCCTTTTGAAATATAGAACTGACAAATAAGATACTTAGTCAAATTTAATTAGTTTTCCCTTTTATTTAGAAACTTTGTGCAAAATTTCAATTAACAGTAACAAAATGTAAAATATAAATGTATAAAATGTAATGCACCTTGAGCTATCAGCTCTCCTGTGTGGTAACAAGGTAACTCGACCTGAGTAAAGTGTTTTCGGCTTGGCATTGTGTACCTTGGGTTGAGTGTATGCACTAATTCACAAAACCCCGGTTTCTCCACTGTATAAATTGGGGCCATATCTTTGCATATGTACGTTCCTTCGGAAGTTGTTATCTCTTTCCATCTTCGCGAGTCTTTCGTATAAGATGTGCCGCAGACAAAAGCCTCTTGCAACGTCTGCGTTTGTGGTTTGCTTTTCTCACCCGAAATAACTTTGGTTCTCATCCATAGACTCTCTCCGTACTGCTTGGCATGGTTTTTGCGTAGGTGATAAAACAGGTTGGTGGTGCTCGAGTCCTTTGTGGGGACCGGATGGTGACATACAGTACTTTGCAAAGACCAGTTTTCTGTTCTGTGTCTGACTTTTCATATCCAAACCAAGTCCAGACGACAGAAATAGCCCCTCTTTTAAGGCACGAGCTCATCCTCGTTTTGACTAGACCGGCATGTTTGTTATGCTGCCGTCCTCCATGCGGCATGGGGACTGCTGACGCCCCCTTGGCCAAGCGTCATCAGATGACGTAACAAACATAACGAAATAAATGATAGAGCAAATTATGAGACGACAGACATTTTTTAATCGTCAGACGACATATATCATCATATCGCACAGCCCTACTATGCGGTACTTTGTGTTTTGTGCTAATAAGCTAATGTTGACATGCTAACACTAAGATAGTGAACATAGTAAACATTACACCTTCTTTACATCATGTTAGCATTGTCATGGTTAGCATGTTAGCATGGTTAGCATGGCACAGCCTCACAGAGCCACTAACGTGGCTGTAGACTCATATGCCTCATTTCCTCTGCATGGTTGCAAAAGCAAAAGTGAAGAATCAGGTCATTTATATCATATATCTGTATTGTTTATAATAGATTATCATTGTTTTCTTGCAAGGTTCACCCGCGGCTCGCAGAGAAATTATAACAGTTAGACTGCGGTGTTTCGTACAGATGACCTTTTTTTGCCGATTGCTGAATAAATACTACCGGATCATGAATAAAATTTAGACGTGTGTCATCTTAAGTTCCCCTGCTTTAATTCCAGACCAAACACGAGACATATATGACATTTGATTCTGTGAGATTCAGAAAGATTCACAGAGAGCCCACATCGCTTAATGATTATTAAGTTATCACAAGTTGTTAAATATATAACATTTTGTTGAATGCATGCTTTGAAACAGGAGTTTTTAACATAAGTTGGGTCCACTGTCAGACTGCAGCAGTGTTTGTCTCTTGTGACCGATGATGATTCCACAGCAGTATTATTTAATAAAGGATCAATAAAGTTAACGTTAATTACATAAATTTAATGTTTTAATTTTACATTTTGGGAAGCGGGCAGCACTGACGGACACTTCTGCCTCACGTCTGAACCCGACGGCTGCCAAAATGTGCCGTGCAGCAAAAACTTGACCGGAGCACACCCATTCCATGGTGCATTTACTGTGTATCCGGTATATTGATGAAAGCTTGGCTATTTGAAAATGGGTTTGTGCAGGATGTCCTGTGTTGTGCTAGTGACGATTCTCTCTGACCCATCAGTGGTCTGCAGGGTTTTAACTCCACCTTTGAGCATCGACTCAGCTCGCTTTGGAACTACGACCGAGGTGGTGCCAAAAAAAACTACCAGGGTCAGGTACTATCCACAACTTTTTCTAATAGAAAACCAAAAAAGAGCAAGAGTAGAACCCTGTCGTACTATGCAGTGGAAATGTGTCATTAGTTTTGTTGACTGTTGATCAGAGCTTTAGTAACTATAAACATGCATTATCACATTTTCTAGTCTAAACAATTACTGTAAAAACAAGATGATGTGAAGACTGATAATAAAAACATTATCAGTTCCAATCCTGGCCTCTGGGATCTCAGTACTAACGGTGGTACTAGTGTGTCTCATGAGGCAACAATCAGGACCAGGGCCCAGAGAGATGGAAAATAATACTGCAGGGATAAAAAAACTAAGGGCATACCTCTCGACACTCACATGACAAACACACACGCAGATACAAAGGCAGATGTGTGCACATCAGACATTGACACAAACTGCCTGCCTCCCTCACACACACATATATACACACACCTGTCACGCTGCTATAAAATGCCATGGTGCAAGGTACACACACAAAAGACGTACTGCCTCTCACTCTGTTGTCAAATGAGTATGCATTTGTCATTGTTCCATGCTGTGGCGCCTCCTCACGTCTGACAGCAAACACAGGCTGAAACTGTCCTGAATGCAAACACTGTTCTCTGTAATCAGCAAACTGGTGATAATGGGAGCATCCAGTTTGTTACTGGCACTGCTCCTCGCTCACATGAATGCACCATGACAGCAGCACGGAGAGACACTTCAAAAAGTGTTCACACAGACCTGCAAATGCTGACACACAACATGTGATTATGGGAAGATCACATGCTAAAAGACTATTGATAACACCTTGTATGCTGCATACCCTACCCAATTTCGTGCATCTTTTATTGTGTGGTTTAAAGGGGGTGTAGCAGATACATATGGTATTTAGATTAATAATTATGTTATTAATATCAAAATATATAGCAATAATTCATAACTCAAAATTATGGATTATAAACACATTAATTGATATTGAAATGAAAAGTAACGGTGGGGATACTCTTCGGCTATTTAAGAAAAGTGAGTTTATTTATTTATACCAGGGGCACCACCCACCTTTAGCCTAAAAATAATTATTAATCAATGGCTCGTTTTTATCTGGTCTCATATTTAAAGGCATGAATTCTGCGTTTACAGTGATTAATGACTCTTCAGACGACACATCACCACAGACAAAGGAAACTTAGAATATATGAATACATTTATTAATGAAAAGGGAATAAACTACAAGTCAGAACTGTCATATGTCAAATCACACAAATGAGTTATGGAAAGGTATAGTCAAACTGAGTTGAATGGGAAATTAAAACATGTTGTCATTGCTCTTCTGGATGGAGAGAGACTATGGATGATTTATGACGTCGGAAAATGCGTGACTTATTTACTGAAATTATTGATTATTATTATAAAACGGCGGCGATACTTTGGAGTAAATATAGGATTGTTTCGGTTCTTCTAAGACATCAGTTTCTGACCATTTAGCGTGATATGCTTACTTGGAGTCGACAGCAGTTCGGAAAGCTCAGTTTCCTCCGGGATGGGTCCGGACTTAACTGCGGTCAGCTCCGAAGTTTCCCAAACACGGACGACTGGTGGGTCGGCCGGTTTGGGCACGGAAAAGGCTCGACGTTGCAGAAGGCTGGCCCCTGAGTTCCGTTCGTCTCTCAGCTGTTCCGGGTTCGGTCCTCCGGTTGATTCTCAGGGCACTTGATCGCTGGTACGAATCAAAATGACTTCGATAAGACTCGCACAAGACAAGACGAGACAACACAAGACACAACTCGACTGAATTAAACTTTTAGCTGCGCCCATAATAACTTCAAAGGGGGCGTGTCAGCAGGGTCGCATCTTCTCAGCGTCTTCGCATGTAAAAATGATACTTTTAGGAATATAGGAACACATGGATTGATTCAATTAACTCAAAATCATCATAATAGCTCTCCATGACGTTCTGTGAGGTTATATAAAATTTATCTTATGGGAATACATTTAGATATAAAAGAAAATATATCGTGATCTTATCAAGACAGTTAATTGGTCGAAAACACCTAACATTATCAAAAGGGTATCAAAAGCATAATATTTATGATAATACAACTTTGGTTATACAAATACAATTTCCTTCAAGACCTATGGATAACAGTTTCAGAAATAACCATTGACATTTGAAAATAAAAAATCAATATATGAAAACATACAAGTAAGTTGCATCTTGTTCAATCTGAGTCTTTTGTGGAATGCGTCTGGAGATAGAAAGGGATGTCCCATTTAGTCATAAATCAGGCTGGACAGTGTTGTCTTGTGATGCTGTTTATTCTTCATGGGTTGAGAGCACGGTTAAAACTTTAAAACTAATCCTGGAACTTAAGGTCAAAAGGATATAAGGAAATGTGGTGTTTTTATCTATCTCCTGGGTGGGGGAAAAACACATTCTTTCACTCACTTTTCTTGTTTTCTCTCTGGTTGAGAAAGATAAACGTATCTCTTTACTTGTGTTGGATTAAATCATCTGGCAATCATCTCTACCACAGGTTGATCGCTACAAGGTTAGTCAGCTAACATATCCACACATTCCATAATATTCTGCTAGTGCTAACGTTAGGCAGGAGGCTAATGGTTAGCCAACTAACAATCCACACATTTCATAGTATTCTGCTAGTGCTAACGTTAGCCAGCAAGCTAAATGATAGGCAACTAACATATCCACATATTCCATAATACTCTGCTAGTGCTAACATTAGGCAGCAAGCTAAAAATTAGCCAACTAACATATCCTATGTGGATATGTTAGTTTTAGCCAGCAAGCTAAAGGTTAGCCAACTAACATATACACATATTCCATAGTATTCTGCTAGTGCTAACGTTAGCCAGCAAGCTAAAGGTTAGCCAACTAACATCCACATATTCCATAGTATTCTGCTAGTGCTAACGTTAGCCAGCAAGCTAAAGGTATCTTTGACCATCACAAATAGCGACCCTGCGACTGTTTCAAAAATGTTAAATCGAACGGTCATATTTCGTGTATCATATGAACCCATTCATGAGAATATGGTGTATAGTATATAGTATATAGAGAATAGTTGATCCATAGTTGGCTAACAAATTAACCATGTTTTATAGACTGTTTATGGAAAAAAATAATTCATCCAAAACATGATAGTATATGTCATCAAAAATCTCGCCAGAAAGTCATAGTCATTAAAAAATTTGCCAAAACGTCACAGGAAAGTATGTTGTCAGAAATTTCGCCAAAATGTCATAGTATACTATGTCATCAAAAATGTTGCCAGAAAGTCATAGTATAGTATGTCATCAAAAATTTCGCCAAAGAAGTCATAGTATAATGTCGTCAAAGATTTCGTCAAAACATCATAGGAAAGTATGTCATCAAAAACTTCACCCAAAATGTCATAGTTTATTACATGGCCTTGTTGAATACTTCCAACCGTAAGCTAACGGACTACTTTTCTTTCTTTTCTGAAGCAATGTGGTCATTTTTAAATCAATATTTTATGTCAAATGATTGATTTCTTGAGTAAGTAGCCATGTAATAATTGGGATAATGTAGAATTAACCCCAGTTCATTCTACATGTATACATGTACATATACATATAAATATACATATACACATTCTCACTCCCAACTCGTCAAAAACAAGTTAATTAAAATGAGTAAGTTATCAAAATCATAACAAATTACAGGCTTTGTGATTAATTAATCAAAATTAATCACATACATCAATATTTGCTGTGAGACACATTTAAAAAGATATTTCTTTTCAATTGACTGATTAGCTGGCACCAAGGCTGACCTTAGATATTAATCTAAGCAACAGCAGCAATTCCCTCTGCATCCCATATGGTATTATCTTTAGCTCAATCTACAAAAACCAAAATCCACCACTCCACATCCAGTAAGAACTCACTGTCAGAGGATTGCAAATAAAACGTCTCAGCTTGGTCTGACAATCAAGACCGTGAGGTTGTCTGCGCTATGTCAACGGGGCTAGATGAGTAGGCCCAACGATTGACAGACCAGGATGGTCCGACAGTTGTTTGACTTGCCTGTCAGAGCAATCGTTTACACAATCCAAATATCAAAACTGTCAATCACACATCAAAGGTTGTGTAATTCAATTGCAAATGGCCCATTGAAACCGACAGATTGAACCAAAGGCAAGTCAGATGCATAATGAGACTCGCATATTTGCATATATTCATGTACTGTTGCATTGGGAGTCTCAGAACTGGCACAAAAGCAACTTGTAGATAGAAATAAGTGATGTGTGACCAATGTTCAAGGAGGTTTGAGAGACTGTCAGAAGCTGCAGAAAATTAATATGCATGTGGTATGTATACTCATCGGGTGAATGTTTGCAGTGAGTTCAAAGAGAACGTCTGTCCGTCTGTTTGAAATGTCTAGACATGAGAGAAAACAATGAACTCAGCAAAGGAGGGAGTGAGAAGGTATTTGTATATGGATAATATGAGTTACAGCTCCGTTGTTCAGTTCTCTGAAATGACCTCAGAGTTTCTGCTCTGGAATGAACCGGACTGTCACGACCAACACAACGCTCACCAGCTCCCAGCAGTAAACACACATTTTATTAACACCAAATCTCAGCGGCCTCCCTGTCAGGGGCAATACGAGGTTGATGTAAACTGCTCTGTTTGCAGCTCATGAAATGGAATCAGGATACCTGTGTCTAAGAGAACCTGGCTTACTGTACACTGATCTAAGAGGCTCCATCAAATGTGCTGACTGGTGAGGAGCCCAGGCCATTTGCAGACTTTGCAGTGGTTCATTTAGCAATATTTGAGGGAAAATACCAGTTTGTATACCAAAGACTTAGGGCTGGACGATATGGATTTAATCTTCTATTCCGATATAGGTCATTTCATATCTCGATAACAATATATATCACGATATATTGTGTCTTCTGGTTATTTAATAAATACATAGTCTGTATGAAATAACCACATGGTGAAGCCTATTTTTTGTATACTCCTGTGTGAATTAAATGAAAATTTTATTAAGAACGTTAACAGTGTGATGTAAAAACAAACCATCCATCCATCCATCTTCTACAGCTGTCTTCGGGCGATGGCGGGGTACACCCTGGACCGGTCGCCAGTCAATCGCAGGGCTGACACATAGAGACAGACAAACACTC
>JAOVVB010234075.1:0-10013 GCA_028570985.1 Heterobranchus longifilis | reverse complement strand
GATGTACGGCGACCTTGAGTGCCATGAAAGGCGCCTTATAAATAAAATGTATTATTATTATTATTATTATTATTAAATTAGGCCTACAGCTAAACAGCACACTAAAATGTGTTTCTGATAATATTTTAGGCCAGAAATAGGCAATACAGCAACAGAGTCTTGATTAATATTTGATCAGCACTGCTTAGTTTGACGGTTTGATCTGAGTTTCGTGAGCCTGGTGCATTGCACTGGATGGACGTTCCGTAACTACATTCTAGCATGACATTCCTCTGTCAGTCAATGCTGTCTATGGTCACTGCCAGTTGCATTCCGTAACTACATTCTAGCATCATCGACTTAAACCCGTCCCATATTAGATTTAAACGGTTGTGATTGGATTGATGAGGTTCTGTACGACTGCAAATCTGTTTGAACGGGAGAGGGAGCCAGACGTTTCTGCCAGAGCAAATAAACATGAGCTCAGCAGATACGACTGGTTCCCAGGCTATCAGCTCTCCACTCATGTTGTCTTTATTTCAAAATAAGAGTTGCTGTTCTCCAGGATTAACAAATCCATCCTATGTTCAAAGAACTGAAAACTGCCAACATACACATTAAACTCAAACTAAATATTCCTTGACCTCTGTCTTGTTTGTGAATTTGTTAATGTGAGTATTTAATTGTGGTGTTAGTATTCAATTCAAATGTTCTGTTTATGATTCCAGGATTTCTTAGCAGAAATCAGAAAGCACTACAATGCTGAGCTGGAGTCAGTGGACTTCAAGGACAATGCAGAAGCAGCCAGAGTCAATATCAATAACTGGGTGGAAAAGCAGACGCAAGGTAGATAATCTCACATTAACATACACACACTGATCAGTACATCTGGGGCCTTTTCCATCCCATGAAGAAAAAAATGAGTGAAGAGCTCTGCCATCTTCCAAAATGTCTCTTTCTCTCAAAGTGGTCACTCTTCTACTTAAAGCTGTTTCAGTTCACTACAGCCTTGGTGCTATTGATTTTTTGATTACAACGTTGACTTTTTTTTTTTTGCGTTAACCAACACGTCACGGACGTAATGTCAACACTATGTAACTATGTCACGTACTTCCGTCTGTAACAAATGCACTCATTTTAACCCAAAACATGATGTTTTCCAAAACTTAACCAAGTAGTTCAATTTCACAACGTTAACCACGTGTTTAAAACTGTGACCATTTATATGTTGTTTTGGGAGTCATTGGCAAACGACCTGTCGTTTAGGTCTGAGGACATGTTGCAATATCACTATTAATTAGGGAATGACCCACCTTTACTTTACGTTTTGTGTCCTTCTTTGGGTTTCTTGTTTTGTTTTTTTGTCTTTTTAAATTTTCTACCTTTCAACTTGTTTTCCGATTTTATATTTGAACGCTCTGTTACTCGTTTTGCGTGTATCTCTAGTTCTTCCTCTTCCGGTGGTGTTAGACTAGTACTTCTAGAAGTTGTAATAGGAATTTAAATTTATCCAGAGCTTTGGATGAAAACACTACAGTAGAGCTTGTGTCTGTGTCTTAATGAGGATGTCTTGTTACTGTTCACCAGATAAAATCAAGGACTTGCTGGTCGAGCGTTCGGTGGACAGCTCGACCGTTCTGGTTCTGGTCAATGCCATCTACTTCAAAGGAAAGTGGAACAAACAGTTCAAGGAGGAATCTACCGTTGATGCTCAGTTTAGAATTAACAAGGTAACAGTGCACAAATAAATCACACAAGGTCCCCTGCTAATACTGGTCCTGTGTGAATAGGGCTGTGGCATGTCTCACGAAATGTTTCACCAGATTTAAAGATGTTAGGACACCAGGCTTCCATTGTAACAATAATAAAATGTTTGATTAGAACTATGTTATCGTAAGTATCATAAGTTGGACCGATGATGTGATGATAATTCAACAACAAAGGTGTGTGTTGTGGTTGCTGCTGTCTTTAGAATGACACTAAGTTGGTGAAGATGATGCGTCAGAAAAGTGAATTCTCCCTGACCTCCATTCCTGAGGCCAAGTGCCAGGTAAAGTCCATGTTTTTCAACAGTATCGTTTTGCACATGCCTGATCATTTGCCAACCAAGCTGATATTTCAGTAATCTGCGAACAGATTTCAATAAAACACAGTGATTTACTGAGACTGATTTTAGACAGATTTACTGATTTAACAATTGGTTCCGTTTTTCTGTTTTTTCTGTTTTCATTCACACCGGACCGGAACGCTGAGGTGGCATAACGTTAAGCCAGCTTTTCACTGTAAATTGTATTTCCCCCGTTGCATATTTTCAGTACAGCCTGGACTTCACTGTTAGTCCATTTGTCCGTGTTTTCTTCAATTTTTTCCATTATGAGTTGTTGTTTGTGTTTTGTGATTTGTGTTGTTTACACAGCTAACAGGTTTTTGAAAATTGCTGCATTGGCTGTGTTCAACCAATCGATGTACACATGTGTCTCTGGACCAATCACTGTACACTGTACACATCACTCACGGTTCCTCTTGTGCTGGACCTACTCTGAAATAGGAGCTAAAAAAGTTTCTCAAACCATCATTCTGAGAACTGTGATCGTTAGTTCTGATGTTGTGTACACACCGGATGAGAATAAATTAATTAGCGCAAATTAATTACATACAAAGTCAATGTAAAGACACAAACTCCGGTCGGGCGATGTGAATTGCGTGCGACAAAAGACGCGGCATGATGAAGTGAATGACGCGAATGACTCGAATTCGCTCATTAGCGTGAGTTGAAAAATTGGAACTTCTGTGGCGAGTGACGTGAGCAATCGCGTGAATGAAGCATGTCAAAATACAAGATTCTAGCATCCAAACTCACGCAAATTAAGCGAGGAGATTATTTTATTCACATCTAGTCTGAACACAACATTATGGTGCAGACACAAGAAAAAAAAGGGGGGTTCTTAGAACAAAGTTCTTCTTAGATCTATGGAAAGATCCTCCGGTCCGAAAACGCCTAATGATTGAAACCATCAGACTTATGGTTTTAAAGGGAATCTCCATACCTGTAACTGACCAGATTATCTTTGAATGAAAAACGGAATGTGTTTGGACAGATCCTAGAGATGTTCTACAAAGGGAAGGACCTCAGCATGCTCATCTTCCTGCCCGATGAGATAGAGGATGACACAACAGGCTTGGAGAAGGTAGAACACATATACAGTAAACAAATGCACACTGCTAAACAGACTAATAATTTATATCGTATCCACACTAGCTGGAGAGGGAGCTGACCTATGAGAAATTTGTGGAGTGGACTCATCCAGACACGATGAGTCAAACTGAGGTTGAAGTTAAGCTGCCTCGATTCAAGATGGAGGAGGCGTATGGCTTGAATGATGTCCTGAAGAGCATGGGCATGGTGGACGCTTTTGATGTCACTATGAGTGACTTTTCTGGTGAGACAAATGTACAAGCTGCATAAGAGCACAAGATATCTGAACAGACAAATAAAGGACCACCACTTCCCATACAGAAATATATAGAAATGCCATTAAAGAGATATTTTGCTGATTTAAATAAACAGGCCTGTATCATGGCAGTGTGAGCTCTGTGTGTAGATGAACAGTGTTTGGCTTCCCACCGTGGCTGCAGTGCACAGACTTCCCCGCGGAACGGAGCAGCTGAGGTCTGCTGCGATCCGCCTCTCGTGCCCACTATACGCGACTATCTGACAAAATCTGCCAGATGGTTCATTCTGTGGGCAGCAGCCACGGAGGTAAGCCACACACAGTTCATCTACACACACTGCTCACACTAAGATGACACAGAGCTGGTTCAAAATCAGCAAAGTATCTCTTTAAATGATCAGACTCTTAAAGCCCAATAGGTTGTACTGGAGATTTAAACAAGCACGATGAAAACATGACATCAGTTATGCAAAACACAAGGTAGTCTGCATTACTGATTTAGTGTGCATGGTAAAACAATGGACTCTCTCTCCTCTGCTGACAGGCATGTCTCGGAGCAACAGCCTGGTACTGTCAAAAGTCGTCCACAAGTCTTTCGTGGAGGTCAACGAGGAGGGAACGGAGGCTGCTGCTGCCACCGCTGCTGTGATATCAGAACGCTCTGTAATGATTCCTGTCACCTTCATCGCCGACCACCCCTTCCTCTTCTTCATCCGACATAACGCCACCAAGACCATTCTCTTTAGCGGCCGATACTGCTCCCCTGAGTGAACACTACTGTACGTCCTGTAGACATGGACAGATTATGAGACAATGGGCCCCTGGGTACAGACATGTAAATGGCCCACCCCCCCTCATATATAAGAACAAGAGCCACAGAGAGACATCTTTTTGGTTATTTTGCATTTGGTCATTTGTGTCTCGTAGTTGTTTTGTGTCTTGTTTTGGTCATTTCACGTCTCTGTGGTCGTTTTGTGTCTCTATTTGGTCAATTTGTGTTTTGCGTGTCTTTCTAGTCTTTTTGTGGTCCTCTTTATGGTCCTTTTGTGTCTGTTTTTTGTCGTCTTGTGTTTTGTTTTGGTCGTTTCTTGTCTCGTCTTCTCATTTCGCATGTCTTTGTTCAATTTATGTCTCTTCATGGTCATTATACGTGTTTTTGTGGTCTTTTTGTGGCTCTTTGTGGTCCTTTTGCATCTCTTTTTGGTTGTTTTTTCTCTCCTTTCAGTTCCTTTTTTTGTCTTATTTTGAACATTTTGCATCTCTGTGGTAGATTTGCATCTCTTCGTGGTTGTTTTGTTTCTTTGTTTCTCTTTTTGGTTGTTCTATGTCTCATTTTGATAATTTTGTGTCTCTTTGTGGTCGTTTGATTGACTTCCCAATAAGAAATGTGAGCAGTAACTTCAAACAGGGGCCTGTCCCATAGGATTGTTCAGTAATCCGTCCATGCCTGTAGAAAATTGTGATTGAGCCAGGGGAGGGATCTATCTATTGTAACTACCATATAAGAGGCTAATATGTATTGTGGAAAAAAATGGAGAATCACTGCTCTATACTAAATCTCATCTGTGTTCCTATCCTATATTTTCATTTAAAAATAAAAAATAAAAAGTGCATATGGGGACTCAGGTTAAATCTTGATTTTGTCTCTGTCTTTTCTGTGTGTCCCTCACTGCCTTCTCTTCCCACATTATTTGTACCTGTGTTTCATGCCCTACAACACACTGTACCCTCACGTTCCATTCATCATCTCAAGGGCAATTTCGTTTCAACATTGGAGAGGACACATATGAAGCGGAGGTTTGGGCATTGAATGTCAAACACTTAATTTCCTTTTCCTGGTGAAAATGTCTTTATTTTCATCAAAATAAAAGTCCTCTGCTACTTTCATGTTTTTATTTGGAGGGAACAAAACAAGCAGGAGGGCGTGTTCCTCATAGTTCAAATAACTTCTGGAGTGTTAAGAAATATTTTCTTCATGTTTAAACATTTAGAAATCTTTTGGATAAATATGTTTTGTATCTTTATTTAGTAAAATTTGATGAAAAAACATGTAGTAACATGTAGTAACAACAATAACAGTATTTATTTTTTTTAATATATGACTCAATTGAAGACTTTTATTAATTATTATGGTTTATTGACTTCCATGACCTTTTAGCTGAAGTTATACCGATTTTAGGGATATTAAGCATTTGAAGATATTTCAAGAAATGACATCACAATAAGGAAAAATACCGATGTAGGCATAATTTCTATTGCAGAGTTCGAAGGGTTAATTTCTTCAAAGTAAAAGTCGGTGTCCCCTTACTGAATACATGTCCTAAAATGTAATTTGTTACATATTATATTAGATCACTCAAATTAAGTAGCATATTCTAAATACTATGGATTACCTTTGGAATACTTCAAAATGCTCTTGTTGAGGTCATTTGTCTCTTATATTTCCAAAAACACATTCCTGACAGTGTCCTGGCTGTGTGTCTCCTTTCACATTGTCGTGTGGCAGCTGCGTTGTGCACACACAAATTGCTGCAGATCTGTTTATGTGAAATGCCTCATATGAATTTAAGAGCAAATATAACAAAAACAAGCAAGGAGGGCATTTGGAGGGCACAGACCTCCACCAAGGCCATGCCCTGTGCAATCTTAACAAAAGTGAAAAATAATTTGTATATGCGCCCCGTGATTTGGATCTGCTGTGAAATTTACTGTGTTCTTCCTTAGCCCATGCTACACCCTTCCACCAAGTTTTGTGAAAATCCTTTCAAGTAATCTATTTTTAAAGACAGTATTCAGAATACTACCAATTACTAATGGAATACAGTTACTCATACTTTGTGTTTTAAATACGTAATCCAAATACTTGTATTAACTAATGCAGCCCTGGCTATGTTGATGCTGGGGACCAGAGACAACACCATAATCTGAATACTTGTAATGGGATTACTACTCAACCCTGTCGCTGTGGGTGTGGTTAGCAGACTCTTACAAAGCACACCCATTGGCACAAGCCATGTACCTAAAGCATTATATGGGTGGTTGTGACTTTAATTGATGGTTGTGATTTCTAGATACTTTCTCAAGCTGCAGCCAGACTTGAGCTTGGGTGTGTCAGAATATAAAATAACACAGAGATGGCTCACACAGAACACGTCTTCCTTTAACTCAATCAACATCCAGATCCATTTTTTCCTTGAAGAAGAGTCTCTGTCAGTACTGTAAGTACAGGGTGTGATTTTGTTGATAAGCAAAGGATAACAGGGGTCAGGCAGGCTTTACGCTACTAACAGTTCTTGATTTGTGCCCTTTTACCTGGTTTCCAAAGGCAACAGTGGTCGAACAGTGATGAGCAATGTCTGTGTGATTGATGACATTTCACTTTTGTTTGAGAATCTAAATTGATTTAGATTTATCGGTGTGTGAAAAGACTGGTGAAGAAAGAATGGGGATTTGTCTGCACATGTCTGGGAAGGGATAGCGCTGTTGGAGGACACTGCCAAGTTGTAAAATGAAACACTAAGCAAAAGAGCATTGGAAAGGTTTGCACACAAGCTGCTTACATTTTAAAACTTAAACCAAGAGGCCGAAGAATTGGATTTCATGGAAACGATAATGCGAATTCAGTATAGCTTCTCTGAAACATGCATATGGTCCTTGAACATCCTTGTAAAAAAGTGCAAGAATGCAGAAGAAGAAACATTCTCATCTCTGCTTGTGGTTGAAAAAGACACTGATTCATACCAATTTTAACTTGTGTTTCACACAATAGGGGAAACATATCTTGTCCAAACAGGAGAGTTGAAGTGATCAGATAAAAGATGCAAGTTTATAATGCTCTGCTCTGTATCAGACACAATGGAGACATCAACCCCATCCAAGACATCCAAGGCCAACACCACCTTCTCTCTGGATTTGTTCAAAAAGCTGAGTGATGACGACAAGACCGCGAATATCTTCTACTCCCCTTTCAGCATCTCTGCAGCCCTGGCTATGGTGATGCTGGGGACCAGAGGCAACACAGCCACACAGATGTCAGAGGTACAACCAGGGTTGGGGAGTAATGGAATACAAGTAATTGATTACGTATACAAAATATGAGTAACTGTATTCTGTTACAGTTTAAATTGGTGGTATGCTGAATACAGTTACTGTCTTTAATAGATTACCTGGAAGGATTACTTTATTAGCTCTGCCAAGGAGGTTATGTATTCGGTTTGGTTTGTTTGTCTGTTTGTCAGCAGGATTATGGAGAAATTACTGGCCCGATTTTTACAAAACTTGGTGGAAGGGTGTAGCATGAGCTAAAGAAGAACCCAGTAAATTTTGCAGCAGATTCAAATCCATCAATTTCAATGCATGAATTTAACACTTACAACATAATATTGGTACTTTTACTTAAAGTTCCCATATTGTAAAAAAAAAAAAAAATGGAGATGTCCATGTCTTTTTTTTAAATTATGAAGTACTTACAAGAAGTGATTCTGACTTTGTTGGTTAACAAAAGAGTGTAGTCCTGTCTGAGAGTCGGCAGTTGTGGTGAGGAAAACGTGTGTGTACATGCATGCCTTGGTGTGTACAGTATGTGTGATTCAACATGACATTTATTTTCTCCAGCCAGTTACCAGAGAGTACAGTTGCAGTTGGTTAATCTGTGCATCAATCTGCCCTGCCCTGCCACACACACACACACATGCACGCACGCACTCGCGCACACACAAATCTCCACACACACACACACTCGCATGCATGCACTCGCGCACACACTCACGCACGCAGTCGCGCGCAGACACACACACACACAGAATTGACACATTGCGGTGCTTCTCAGCACTTCCGCCTCCTGTCTGAGCCCTGAGGGCCACCGTAGGTTCTACGACATGCTTGGAAAGACAGGGTCGTGTCTAGAAGGTAACCCTAGATTTGCAAAAAACAGTGAAAATGGGCAAAACTCTTGCGAGACTCAATTCTCGACGACCTAACCTTAACTATCTGAGATTAATGCCTAACCTTACCCGTCTCACAAGACCTCACCACTAGATGCCACTAAATCCTACACACTGCTCCTTTATATTATGTAATTTGAGGGTATGAATCACTAAATTGAGGGAACACAATAACTTTTTTGAGCACACTAAGTAGTCATTTGAGGGTTGAATTACTATTTTAAAGGAATTATTCATCAATGACTCTGTAAATCTCTCTAGTTTGCAGTGGGGTTGTTTTAAGTGTTCATCGGCAAACAGGAAAGTATTATTCCCACGACAACCGTCTCCCGGCTCTCCTGAAGCTCGGGATTCAATGTCTTACTTAAGTTGATTGGAGGCTCACCATACTCGCTACACCAGACTGCAGTCAAATTCACTCCGAAACCAGGTTTCTTTAAAGTGTAGTGTTTAAAGGAATGTAGAGAATCCAGACATTTTTGTCAGCAAAAGGAATGCTGTGTGGTTACTCATTTGGCGTCAAATTGCCTTATAAATAGCATTTGATGTTACTCCTTCATCGTCTGTGATATCTCCTGCATGGGTATATACTGTACAGATCCCAACTGTGGCCAGGATCTAGAACTGCAAGTGCACATTAATTTCACTCATCTGTCTTCTGTGGCTTGCATCTGCTATGTATAATTCATCAAGCAACTCTCTGTTGATATCCGCATATAAATTAACTTAGATATTGTGCGGCTCATGAATTTCTAACAGCGTATGTACACAGTGGCACCACAGTAGTACATCAGCTCTGCTGTCTCTTGCTTGCGAGAAACGGAGTGAAAAACATTCTGTGGTTTGCAATGTTTTCAATCGTGCAATGGGTAAAAGTAGCCCAAAGGCTTTTCATGAAATGTTCGCGAAGCCGAGCCACCCCTCACTGTTTTGCGTACCAATTATGGCTGGAATCTGCTGGGTCTGTTGGAGATATGCGGGGTACTGTATCTTAGCAGCAGACACCAGAAACCGAATAGGGCTGCCTTGGCGTGCTTGTGTCATTACTGTTCGAGGCTACAGACTTGATAGAAGGGACACTGACCAAGAGAAGATCAGAAAAGCGGAGGAGGTTTGATCGTTTTAACCAACAACTGACTTCACACTCAGAAAGGAGACTGAAAAAAACAGGTCATGAGTGGGATACTGACAACTCCATTAAAAAAAAAAAAGTAACAAAGTGACGGTGACCTGGTATTTTCAAATGCCATCTGGTCTTTAATTTTCTCTGTCATTTATTTTATAATTACGGCTAATTTATCTTGGCTTATACGGTGTGTCATATCTGCATTTGCTCATTTAAAGGGTTAAGTTATATTTGCTGAAGGCTTTAAACAAACCAAACAAATGCTGCTTTCACATTCTTTACAAAATGCTACAGTCATTTGCAAAGACAAGATACCCCTCGCTGTTGTTTAGGCCAATTAGGCTCGAAATCTGCCGGCTTTGGGCTTGTGCCAGAGATTCAGAGTGAAAGTCTTTATTTGTCAGAGAGAGCCCTTTGAAAGGGATTGAGAAAAAAAGGGACTCGCAGATTCCCAGAAATGCACAGAAATCACACACACACGCACGCACGCACGCACACACACACACACACACA
>JAOVVB010234074.1:0-10014 GCA_028570985.1 Heterobranchus longifilis | reverse complement strand
GGTGCGGGAGGGGGGGCGTGGGTGGGAGGGAGTGTTACATTCCTCCTTTACATCCATGGTAATACACATGTGCAAACATGAATATACAGCAGCATGTGCACAACGCGCAATTTGCAAGAAAAAGCAGAAAGCAACACCGGTGCTGCTGAGGCGTATTCTCGGCACAGGGGCAATGGTGTTGTTGTCATAATGTTTGGTCCCCTCTCTCGCTGCAGTAGGGGAGTTTTCACTGCTTGATTGTGCTCTGCCCATTAACCAGCTTCCTCTTTAATGGTCCACATGTTGAAGGGGGAGGGGCAGTAAATCCTGTCCTGTCCCCCCCCCTGCCCTCGCTCTGCCGCCGTGCCTCTGCGGAGTCTCGTTTACGGGCACTGAAGAGTGCACAAACATGATGAAAAAGTAGCTGAGATTTACAAGGCCTCCCCTGACAGCCAGGAAAAGGAGAAAATTAAACCAGAGAGCATTAAACAGGCACCCATTACAGGGCTGCTCCGACACCAATAATAACCATCATTGTGTCCCGTCATCCCGCGGTACATGACATGATTGCAAAGCCTGCAGGCCCGCACCTGTGACAGCTAACATCTTTATACCAGCCAGATTACATGCTTCTGCGGGCATCGGGAAGTCAGGGAGATTAGACACTTTTACAACTAAATGAATGTGCGACCTGTGGTCCATGCAAATACAACACGTGCTACACAATCTATAGCCTGTTAATATATAGTTACTCTTATCTAGACTTTCTTGCATGATTCCTGCAGTAGGTCCATTTGGATATTTGTGCATTTCTACAAGAAAACATTTCCCTCTGGAGTCAACTCCTTTGCCTACAAATCTGATGATCTCTTTAGAAAATTAAAGAGTTTCACCTTATGCATCTCTCAAATTTCATCAAGTTTTACAACGCAGCACTCATTTCAAGCCAACTACATGCAACGCATCGCTTTGCCCCAACATGTACACACATGCTGGTTGAATATAACTGACTTGGGGAAAAAAAAAATTCAGTGTACATTTATTTATACCTTCCATCCCATTAAGAGGGAGGCTATACCACAATTCTCCATTGCTTGTGTGCTTTTTCCACTGAAAAAATAAATACCCATTTTTCTCTTATAGAGCACTTAGCTACATCTCTCTAATCCACACGGATTATGACAATGGAGGCAGTGGAGAATGGATTAAAAACTACATTTTGCATCAATCAAATGCTTGAGCACTACTTGTTGTGTGGGCTCCTGCGGGCATTGTTTCTTACCTTTTACATTTTAACAAGATTGACCTAAATCCATTATTTTAAGACCTCAAAGTCAACTTATTTCGTCTGTTTGACAGGAACAAGAGATTTTAAACGGTAAAGTTCCCTTCTGTCTTTGGATGAAAACATGTCAGCCTGTGTGAAGTCAAACTGTTTGGAAAGTGAAAGCACACAAGGATTCTGTGAAATCCACCTGCTTAGATACAGAAAGGCTGTGATTGAGCACCATCTAGTGGTAACATGTGGCTAACTCGCAGCTGTTATCTGTGCATTTGCATACTTGTCATTTTGATTTTTAATCGAGCGATTTATCAGAAAATGTGACAAACAAAAAAACATTTGAATATAAAGCAGGGAGTTGATTTAAAGGTTGTTTATGTACTTACACTCCTCTAAGCCCAGCTGATATGCGAGGTTCTGAAGACCTTTGACCTTCTCCATCAGGTTGGCGGTGGTCAGACTGCCCAGCTCTACACAAGGATAACAAGACCATTAATGAAAGCTCTTATATGCGTAACTAGTTTCGGCAAAATGTTATCCCATTTGACAGGATTATATTGCGAAGACTATTTCTGTCCACGATCTTCCTGTTCAACACCAACTGGAAATGTTACTATTTTGCACATTACCTTTCAACATTTCAATGTCCTCGCTCTCCAGTTCAGCCATCCATTTGGGGGGTGAATTGGTGATGGGCTGTGATGTAAGACACAACAAAGATTTATAGATCAGGACTATATATCACAGTATGTCAAGCCTATTTAATTATCTAGTTTGTAAATCAAAGCGAGCCACAGTCAGTGAATCTAACTCACATTTTTACAAGATGCAGCAAATTCTGCAACTCCGGGCACTGCATGAGAGACCACAGGATAATCAAGATTATAGCAATGTAAAACTATTGTATAGGGACTAATTACACAAGAGCAGGGAGAATGTGAACTTACACTGCTCTGGCCACAGGTCCGGTGACGCTCTGTCCAACTTCTCAAAACTCATCAAAGAGCTCTCAAAATCATCACCTATCAGGACACAAAATATTAGTTTTCTCTCTGTGGAAAATGCATATTTGTAAATAATGTAATGGCAGAGTTTCAGAAAGAATACAAGTGCAAGCAGAGGTGAACAATTATGGTGGTTTTACCCAAAGTGACTTTAAGTACTGTGTGTTAGGGCTGAACGATTTTGAAAAAATATCTAGGCTAATTGCGATTATTTTTGACTGATGCAATATTAGAGGGAATGATGATTTTTACATCATTAGGCTATCCTCATTTTCACTGAAAAACATTAAAATGATCATGGTGTTTTTGCGAGGATCTGTATACCAAACTATTTTTTTTTCTTAAGTCTGTAGAATATGATGTCTAGGCAGGACACCCCTGTAGTACCACAATATTTACTTTAAAATGGTATTTTGCCTTTCACAAATATTGCACCTCCTGCAATTTGAAAAATGCAGTATAGCCTATATTGCGATTTCTATTTTTTTTTTTTAATTGTTCAGCTCTACTCTATGTACATTTTTTGTTACATGTATACCTCTGAATAACAAAAGTGAAGGAATTAAGACATGTCACTACTAGGGTTATAAACCAATTAGCTGCCCTTTTACTAAATACTTCAATTAGGTACAGGCAGCACCGTCTTTAACCTCTCTGACCCAAACTACATATTAAAACAATAAAACCTGTAGTACCTTATGAAGAAAACATTCAGAGTTGTTGTAAAATCATACAAATTATAGGCTTTAATATATCAACATAACCTACAATGTTTGTGAGTTTGACTTGACATGAAAATTGCCACTTTCATGCAATTTTTATACAACGTTATATTTTGGACATGCTTCAATACTCCATACACATTGTGTATTACTGTAAGTTATAGCATACACTTATACACAAAACACAAATAAAAATGACTGTACAAAACTTTTGATGCACAATATGCATGAAAGTGGCCATCATGGGAGACAGAATAAATAAATAGTTGTATGTTCACATTTAAAATATATATATATATTTTATATAATTCAGTTAGTCACCATGGTTAGACAACTGCAACCCATTTGTGCCCAAATAACGTTACTATATTTTGTATGATAAGGGGGAAATGTCACATTTGTTCTGATTGCTCTAAAGTCTAAGAAACAAATTTAGATCACAAGAAAAAAAACACACTTTTAACAGTCAAAGTCAGATGAAAAATTAGAAGAAAAAACATGTTTTGCACATGAAATATTTTTTCCACACTGCATGTGTGCATATCTTTGATATTCAATTTGTTATGAGTCCATATACCAAATTGTGCTCCTTGAAGTTTCTGAGATAGTCATTTTCTTATCAAGTTTCAAGATTCATTTGTAATTTCCACAAAGTATTTAGAAACGAAATGCCGTTTCCCACGGCCCAAGGTGTTAAAACTATATAAAAACATATGAAAATGCACATGCCTTCAATACACAGATATACACACACACAAAATGCAACACAGACACAAAGATATAAACAATACTGTACAACTGAATTATGAAACCTAATGTGTATTTAGTCTTTGGGCACATTGGTACTGTTTTCCCTAAAATACAATAAGGAGAAAACAGGATGAGAAGAAAAACTCGAGCACGAGTGTAACCTGCAGTCATAACAATAACGCCATGTAAGGCGTGATTAAATCGAAAGACTACCGTCAGTAAAATCCATAACGATGCTGTGAAACAAAACACTGTAATTGTTACCCATAGTATACAGCAGTACAGCATGTACAGCAGCAAGCTTCCGAGGCTAGCAGCACCATAGACAGTTTGAGCTGTGGGTCAGGCTGCTTCCCTTTACACTGGTCAAACAACACTGGAGCTAGTGAAGGCTTTAGCGAACGGACAAAAACATCTCCAAACAGTAAAAATACAGCGCTAACATGTGTATTTTGTACTCTCGGGATGTTCGTGTAAGACTGCATAGGAGTCGCTGACGATTTAATGTCCTTAAACATGTCAAATTTACAGTTTATACACAGCATAGCAGGGTAAGGAATTAGAATTTACCTCCATTTGGAGACGCCATCTTCAGAATAAACACGTGACGAGCGACAGCCAATCACAGCAGCCGTCCTCGGAGTTGACGTGTTACCGGTGTACTTCACAAACACGCCACCAGGGGCCGCACAGCATCAAGGTGAAGCCAGAGGTATTAAAATTAATAAAATACATTATGTATTGGACCTTTTTTTGTGGGCCGTTCACAGCAGAACCGCCTCATTTGACTACATGAATAAGTTAATGCAGCTGCATGTCAAGCAATCTATCATTTTCTCCATTTTCATGTTTGTAGCTATTAATATTAACTTGTGTTATTATTTTCTATGGGGAATACATACATCCCCTATTTATAAATAATGTAGCAGTTTCAGAAAGCATTGGTGGTTTTTATTCAGTGTGTGTTCATTTCTTTTTGCCTCTGCCCTTCAGCTGTGGTGGTGAACACTACCATAAATTGTGAATAACGGACACTGAAAAATCCAAATGATTAAATTCCCATACTAAAACTGTGGAGATATGTCTGGCTACACGAGACTACACCAAAACTGGCAGAACAGCCACAAACACATTAAGGATCACATATAGCTAATCAGAATTGGCCTGTCATTTTATTTTATTTTTTTGAAATTGTAGACAGCTCTTGGATTGTTTTAAGGTGCCATGAAACCTTGTGTATGCTTTAATTAAAAAAAGAAAATCATTAACTTATTACATGTCAATGTGACATATCTTGTGTTACAGTACCTGCCTGTAACTCATTGTTATTTCTGCCTATCATGCCAGAATGCTCTTGAAAAATAGATGTTTAATCTCAACGAGGCTCTCCCTGGTTAAATAAAATAATATTAATAATAAAAAGATATACCTCATGTAAGTGCACAGAATTTTCCTTGAAGTAGTTTCTGTTTTAAGCTTAAATTGTGGTCCGGAGTGAAAACTCAAATTTTGAAGATAAAAATAATGAAGATGAAATATTGATGATATGAAGTAAGGACAGACTACAAGAATATCAGTTTATTTATCATACTGAAATGTGTGTATGACATCAGGAGTCAGTAGTTTTATAATGTAAAAACAGAAGCCAGTACTGAACAGCACTAATACAAAAATACCGGGCACTAAGATCAAGACAATCGCAAAGTAAAATACAGTCTCTGATAGCCTATAAGTAACAAAATGTGTTTTCTTTAAAACTGACCAACAAGGAGATGCAGCATTTGACATTTTCAGATTCCTATCATTAGCTCCTTTCAGGCACTTTAGCTTATTATTGTGTATACACATATCCATATATAAGTCCAGGATGTAAGATGTGTTGTGAGTTAAGGCATTTGGTGATGACTAGTGTCTAGATCTTTACTCCACAACACTCAGGCTTTCATATTGCACTGATTCAGGTCTGTCTCATAAAGCATTCTTCACACATTATAAACTACAATACTTGGAAATGTTGAGACACATAAATACGTGGACAGGTAGAGGTTCTATGGTAGTGTGTGCAGTCAGTCAGTACCTTATGAAAATTATGTTTTTGTGTAAACACTGTAAAGCCCACAAGTCTGTGAGACACACGATTGGTTAAAGTCCCTCATATTCAGAACAGATACACATCACAATATTGGTGTCTTCTTTGTGCAAAGCTGACTAGAACTCCCAGGAGTCCATCCACTTCAGGCTGGCCATGGCGCTGCCCGGCTCGTGTGCCAGAGGACCCGTCATGCCGTAGGAGAGCGGATGGAACAGGTAGAAACTGTGAATGGATTACAGTGATTTATACAAAGTAAAAGAAGCACTTTTAAACTTGAAAGTGTGTTATGAGGTCATCTAAAACCAGGCTAGCTGTTTCCTGTTTCTAATCTTTGTGCTAAACTAAGCTAAGCTAAGCTAAGATAAGCTAAACTAAGCTAAGATAAGCTAAGCTAAGCTAAGATAAGCTAAACTAAGCTAAGCTAAGCTAAGCTAAGCTAAGCTAAGCGCCTGCTGGCTAGCTTCAACTTTAACAGACACATATGAGAGTGGTATCATCTGTCTCTCGGTAAGAAAGCAAATAATTGTCAAACTATTACTTTAATATCACTAACACTCTCTTTGTCTACATGCAAGTGTGGGAGCATTTGAAAGGCATTTTGCGAGTATCAAGGGAAAGAGGGTATGAATGAATAATCACAAGAAAGTGCATTAAATGCAACAGACATCACAAACTGATGATATACTGTTTATGACAGTGTAAGACTGAACTACAATAGTAGTCTGCTCGTCATCTCACCTGTAAAGAACACTAAACAGAAGTACCATCTGCCCGAGTCTCTGCAGCCAATCAGAATAAGGTGGGCGGAGTAGCAGGTCAGCGCTTTTCAATAGAGTGTCGAGTGTAATTCCTGTGAAAAAACAAACCGAATGCTTTAATCACAACCCTGTGACCAACATGTTGTTTATATCAGGGGTTTTAAAAGTCTGACACTGTGGACCCCCATCTGAGAAACACTGAGACAGCTGCACCCCCCGACAACCTGTCTGCTCTAATACCAAAAAGACTTGCGCATGAAACAACTTTGATTTGTGGATATTCATGCTCTAAGATGTGAAACTGCAGTTCCCATAATGCTTTTATCCTATATTTGTCAACATTTTGACAAATTGACATATTAAAAGTATGCTGAATTAGCTATTAGCAGGTCCTGTTTGCAATGTACCGATGGATGTACAGACAACCATCACTGGATTATTTTGATGCTGAAGAAAAAAAGGAGTTTTTCCACTATGATTTCTTTATGGATGTTTAATCACAGTGGAAAATTATATCGGCAGAAGGTCTAAGTCTAAGTCTAAGTCTAAGTCGACAGAGAAGACAGAGAAGGAGTACGATTTCTTTGCGCAAATTGTGGCAATTGGCTGCCTTTCACTTCATGTAGTATCTTTGCCTCACGCCCCCCTCCTCCCTGAAAACCTCTGATCTATGTAATAGCAAGTAGTCAAAATGCAGTGAGATTTGGTACCTGTGAGCATGCTGCTGAAGAGCATTGCAGGGAAGTAGTGGTGGTAGTAGAGGACACGGCCCATTGTGTAGAAAGGTGCGTAGTGCAGCAGCCAGCCGAGGAGCAGCAGCCCTCCTTCTCTCATAAGCACAAGAGAATGCTCTGAAAGACAGAGTGGGAGTACAGAGCATTTGTTTTGTGTTTAAATCATCTTTTTACTGCTGCTGGACCACTGTCAGTAATCATACCTATTCTTTTTTGGCTCAATGAGAAACCTCTTTGGAGAGCTATAGACGCCACTGCCACCATGACAGGATACAATCCCAAACTGGCCAAGTTCATCCACCAAACCACCTGAAAAATAATATTTAATCATGAGAGCGTTCATGTGCGCTGGTCAGAGAAGAGTAGGACGATATTAAGATTTCATGTCACGATTATCCTGGCCAAAATAATTACGATTCACGATGATATTATCCCAATAATCAACAAAATATGCTTAAAATGGCACTGAAACACACTGGAATCACTTTACCTTGTATTTTGCTTTGTTGTGCCTTTTTTTCTCAAAACATTAAGACTTTTTTAAAAGAAACATTACGACTTTTTCTCAAAACATTAAGACTTTTTTTCTCAAAACATTACAACTTTTTCTCAAAACATTAAGACTTTATTTTCTCAAAACATTAAGACTTTTTTAAAAAGAAACATTACGACTTTTTTAAAGAAACATTAAGACTTTTTTTCTCAAAACATTACGACTTTTTTCTCAAAACATTAAGACTTTTTAAAAGAAACATTAAGACTTTTTTAAAGAAACATTAAGACTTTTTTTTCTCAAAACATTACGATTTTTTAAAGAACCATTACAACTTTTTACTCAAAACATTACATTCACGATTATCCCGATAATGGAAATTCACCACGATCAACTTATTGTGAGTGTTATCCATTATTGTCCTCAGAGAAAAATGAAGCAAACTTAAAACAGACTTACAGGGTTCCCCAGCAGGTAAACACGATACTCTGTGTCATTCACTCCAGAAAACCTCAATCCCTTTACAGAAATAAACCAAGAACATATGTAGTTAAAAGTGGTTATACATTTAATTTTTTACAAAAATAAACTTTATAGATCATTCAATGCACCTGATAGTTGATGGGCCAATGCCAGGGTTTTGAGTTCATCTCATTATCTTTGGGTTTCAAGCCACTGTTACCCTAAAAAGACATATTTTATGTCAATAAATGATTTATTATAAAACACGTATGGATTAACATATTTTGTTATTGTTTCTTACTCTGATCATAACAATGTGGGACTCCAGTAAGATCTCCAGAAAATGGGGCTTCAGCACAGACAAACTAATGTTGGGCACTGCCAGAACATAAAGAGGAAACATGTAGATTAGTCTTTGACATCATGAAGTGTAAAGATAAAAATGTAGGAGCACAAACAGGACTTTCCACGAGATATGTAGCCAGCCAGTGGGAAAAAGTAGCCAGCTCAGGGGTGTCTGTAAAAGCCCAAATTTGGTGAATTTGGTGCCACTATTCCATCATATACACTGATCTTAATTACTGCATATTTTAAAAAGTTTGCTTACCTGATTGTAAACATGCAGTGAATTATTATAAAGGAGAATTAGGCTTCTTGTGCGTTTTAGCCCACACAGTCTGTAAACAGCTATTAATATTGATCACCACATCTATTCCTGACTGATCACAACTTTAGCAATCATTAGGCCTTATTGATTATTTTTTTACTTCACTTCATCAATATATTGTTTTAGTAGAAACATAAACACACTCCCATTCAATGAAAATTCACAATGTTATTTTAAAGGGGGAACATGTTTTTAATCCCATGTCTTATCCAGCATATGTGTTGGTTTTAAATTAATTTATTAATAAAATAAACCTATGCCAAAAATAACTAAAATAACAAAATCACTTGACTCAAATCATGTGAATTTACTGAATCATGAAGTAATTAATTTCTGTAAAAAGTGCAATGTAAATAAAGATAATTTGTTCATTCATTAAATTAAAATGTATATAATAAAGTAGCCAGCAGGACTTAAATGAGTAGTCAGCTGTTTGGCTGGCAGCTGGCGCTGATGGAAAGCTCTGAAAAACTGGCATTGTATACAAGCTTCTTACATAAGGATACAAAAAGGACATAGAGAACTTTTCACTTTTGCTGAGTGAGGTACCAGCCAGATGACTAAGCTAACGCTAGTTACTGTGTCCACTGTAATAATGTGGACAAAGAGGAGACCCTGAGAACCTCAGGTACACCTTAACTTGAAGTTAAACTGAGAACCGATAAATCTTCTAGCCTAAAAATATTTAAATGTTACAATAAGACAAGGTCCACCAAAGACACAATAGTGAGGCAGAGAGAAAAATGAAGACCAGATCCAAGCTTTCAGTAGATTTAGTCAGAACATACACAACATGCACGCAAGAAAACCTCTAAAATAAAGTTGAATTTTGCAAAACTTATGGACTACATTAGTCTGGCAACAGTGCCTGGATAAAGCCTTACTTCCTGTATGGACAGGAAGTCCCTCCCCTTGGTGTTCCTCCTGGTCCCTTCGGGACAACAACAACAACCTCAGAGTTATCAACCTACACGCTGAAAAACTTTTGAAGAACATTTGGATGGTGCAATAAGGCAGGCCTGCTCTGTTCTTTCAGTGAATGATTGTAAAGATCTACAAAGAATATGTTTA
>JAOVVB010234073.1:0-10015 GCA_028570985.1 Heterobranchus longifilis | reverse complement strand
GCTATGTATAACAGACCGTTGCTATGTATAACAGACCGTTGCTATGTATAACAGACCGTTGCTATGTATAACAGACCGTTGCTATGTATAATAGACCGTCGTTATGTATAACAGACCGTTGCTATGTATAATAGACTGAATATATATAATGATAATAATATTATATATATAATATATATATTTGAAAAACAAACAGATATTCGATTATGAAAATGAATATTTTATTTTGGAAAAAAGCAGCACAGCGGCTGTCTGCCTGATGCATTAAATTACTGCTAATGCAAACCAACCATTTCCTCTTGATGCACCTTCACATTAAAAGCATTTCACTGGCGAAACACGAGTGGACCTTTATTATGAAGGAGTCACAGGGAATGCAATGTGTTTGTCAGTGAGCTCGACACTGACAGCGTTTCAGCTAACTTGCGTCTCCAAAACAAAACAAAACGGACATTTTCTGCATTTTTTGACAGCAGCTCAGTTGTAAATATTACAGCGAGTAATGGAACAGTCAGGAGCAGAAACAGAGAGCTGTGAGATGAAAAGCTGCAGTCAACACTCTGCACACCTCAAACTTCTCAGCGAGATAATGTTTCTAACTCACGTAACATTTACTTTTATTTTCAAAGGCGCCGTGTCCAGGATGAAAATCTGATCACGTTTGCTCACAGAATGATAAAAGGCCAATTATTGCCTGACTTCTTTATTAAAATAACAATAGTTTGTTTTGCTGCCCTCAGTATTCTGACACCTGCAGTATTAAACCACATTTACTGTTACCACCAATCATCCAGGACTGACATTTTAAGGATTGCCACTAAGTTTTACAGTATAGTTATATTATTTTATCTAATGTGTAGGTTTAAAAGACATGCTTATGTTGAAATAAATACACATATACAAGTGGTTATGTCTCTCATTGTAGTGATTTGCCCTTTTATGGACGTAATGCGCAAAAATAAATATTCAAATTGGTTCCAACCTGTGTGTTTTTTTTTAGAAAGAATTGAATGTCATTTTTGGCCAATTTTGACAGCCCTATTTAGTATGTAGCCGAGTAATAAGCAGGATAATATAGAGCGAGTGTCAGGGTCCTGCATCACCCTGTCGGGGTTCATATCACAATAATGACCTGATTTGCATCACATTATCCCTTATATATTGCACACGTGTTCTCTGAAACTTAGTGTTGCCAAAATCACATTCATTGTTAGCACAATGAGCATTTTCCATTTCATCAAACTCACCCAAGGCCTTGAGTCTTTTTTTCCACCTGTACTATTTTTGGAGAAGGTTAGCAGAGCATTGTTGCATTGTTACATTTATATCCAGGAGCTGCCCACAGTAAATACAGTCTCCTGCCATCAGCTGAGCAACAACAGGGATGAGGAGTCTTGCTCAAGGGGACCTCTGTGGTTTTTGTTTATCAGCAGATTACGACTGAGAATTTACAGGCTGGACTCGAATCTGCAGCCCTCTGGCCACAACACTGGTTCTCCAACATCTGTCCAATAATTAGCACGTGTAATGTGGGTTTCTACGACAATTTCTTCATCACCACGTTCACTAATTCTTCTTAGATAACTTTATCAGATATTAATAGCTCTCACATGGCCGTTTTGGGTTTTTTTTTCCCAATCATACCCATTAATTCTCTCTAAAAGCTTGTCAACATCTGTCTCATTACAGAATGAGCAGAATAATGAATTGAAAAATACATGCTTTTTGAAATTTGAAAACTTCAATCAATATTTCATGTGTCATCAGTTGCTTATTTCATTATTTACCAATAATATTATTTAAAGACTTGAAATTGCTTATTGTCGACTGATCGTCAAAGCATGTTTTATTTTTCTCATTGATCCCCCTCTGTTTAAGCTTTATGTATCTATAGAAAAATTGCAAAAACAATAAAAGTATTTAGGTGTTTAGGTGAGGCGCTGTCCGTAATCCTGAAAAGGAGCGGAGGAGAGACAGACGGAACACGTCACTTAGTTCAGTTTCTTGTTTTTTGTGGTTGTAAATGAAACTTTCAGTCCTAATTGCCTTCCCTCAATCCACAGACAGAAGGGAAATAACACGGATGTGAAGGCACAGTCAACAAGAGAGAGGGTTTCCGTTTCTATGCGCATCCCCCTGCTGATTTTAACGGAAAATCGTTCAGAAATTCAAAAAGTATTTAGCGCTCTGATAGTGCTACAATACGTTCTGGTGTGAGTGCTCTGAATAATAAATGCATTCTTTGAGTTTGAAATAGCCTTATTTTGCCTTTTTATTCACCAAGATCACCAGGATGCTGCTCTTTTGGCCCTGCAGATTTGGATATTGCAACTTAAGTCGACCATGGTGATTTATTCACAGCACTCACAGCAGAGATCTCGGTGACACATGTCGCTATATTGATGAGGACGGGAAGGTTAAATCAGCCGTCCTGCACACAGAGTATGAAGGCAGACACACAGCTGTGTGGTGTGGTGGAGACGGGCTCGGACATTCGCTCTGCAGAGAGCCACGGGCTGCCTGCAGCTCCTCGTTCTCCCGCCAGTCAAGAGTCCACCTGGAGGCCGGCGGTGCTCCATGATAATATGAGCATGTTGGGCATGCTTCAAACTCATGGTGTGAGCGGTACTGGAGAGAGAGAGAGCGGGAGATAAAGCGTCACTCCAACCCAACTCCAACCCGGACGGGTGAACTGGGAAACTTTCCCGCTCGTCGGTTAACGGTTAATGATCGGTTAACGAGGGTCGGCTATCGGTCAGAAAAACAAAAAGAAAATTGACATCCTTAATTGATATCGGAAAATAACGTTAATCTAAAGATATTGCACCACACTGTCCGACCGTTGTAAGAAAGCAGCACATGTTGGCAGTAACATCTTGCCCACGGAGAAAGCCGAGTGTCAGCTGCACTCAGAAGCCGTTTGACAGAGCTCACGGCTCTAATACACACTCATGTAGTCAGACACGTGAAAAACAGTCGACATGAAATGTGCCTCAGGTTAAAGTTACGTAGATGAAGCGTGAGCAGTCTCAGGGATGGAGTAGATAACTGTAGATCTCTGTCAAACCGCAGATGAAACGGCTGTGATGTAGCACATGTGTAACCTGTAGTGAAGCAGAGTTCAAGTATAGGACCTTCACTTTCTGGCACACTGTAAAAAAAGAAACATAAAATCTACCCAAGAGCTGTAAATTGGTAGTAATCCATTACAACCTTCTCTCCTTTTATAAGACGTACCTTAATATATAACTTTACACTTCTATTGTGTGGTTACACTTGGGTATCTCTCCGACTCGGGGCTCGATATGTGGTTACTTCTGCTCAAAGGCAGCCACCCACTTATCTGTCACCACCGGCAGAACATCTACCTGAGAAGCACATCGGAGTGCAGGCTGTTATGAATAGATCATAACTCCCGAAACAAGATCTCGACACAGACACCTCTTGTTCCATCAGGCAGGAGGAGAGTTAGAGAGGGTAGGACTTCTGACAATGCTTCTTTGTATTTCAATGTGTCTCAGTGAAAAGGCGACGTAACGAGATCCAGCAGAGGAGACAATGACCCAACGGGAAGAGAGAGACAGAAAAACAGGTATCACTGTGGCAACAGGAAAAAACACCACCAACTTAATTATATCACCTGCTCTGCATTTACCTATTTCTGCATCTTCATGTTTTGTTCAGACGTTTTGTTTTAATCACCTGTGAGCGAATGAACAGAACACACATCCTAATAGAAAAGAGTTGTTTTCTTGCTTATCTCTAGTGGAAGCCAGTGTCATGCAGACACAGAAGATGTATTTGTTTGCCAAGGTCTTTAGATACTCAGGTTTCTATATTGTATATCAATACAATGGAGTTGTTTCATTTGTCGCTCACAGCATTGACAAACCATCAGAAACTACTTTCCAGTCCAGATGACGTAGTTATGTGGATTATCCACCAGGACTTTAGTTTCTCTCAGCCTCTGGCTGAAAGAAAAAGCCAACAGTGGAAGTGCCAAAAGCTGCAGTTCCTCGAAGGGCCACTTGAGCCTGGCTGCAGAAACCAGTCAATCCCCATAGACCCCCATTAAAATGCCCAACTTTACAGCAGAAATAAACATGTTTACAGCCTGGTACAAAAAATGGTTCTGGTCTGGAATTTTTATAAAACTCACCAGTTTAAATTATATTAAGGCTTAAAGTTATGCATAATTAAGGGCTGTCCACTTTGAGTGACAGGTGGGTGCCGTCACAGGTAGTGAGCATAGACTGTCAGCTTTATTCAACAGGTCGCCTCTGTGCTCATATTGTGGTTATCCGGGAGTTGGGTGGTGTCAGGCACTGCCGAGATGGTGGCGGCCGGAGACACCCACATGCAATGGCTCTTCAGAAACCAATGGGTGATATTATGGAGACTACATCATGCAATCTGTCATTTCTGGCAAGGCATGGAATTTTAGCAACTGCTGGATGTGTAAAACGGTAACTGCTTGCTAACAAGTTTTCCATATCAAAATGAAAACATGACAACATGTCACTGTTGTGTTTACAGCTTTATGGCCAAGTGGCCAAAAAAACAATGAATGCGTGTTTAAAGTTCAATATCAACTGACTGATAACGAGTTTAAAAGTGGGTCCAGTTCCCTGATATTGAGGGTCTGGGGCCCAAAAGTGAGTGTACCAAATAAGCTATATTACTATATTACACTACATTATTTTTTTTCTAAATCATCTTACATCTACTGTACTTGTAATCCATCAGCACCTCCTCCACATCCTCCTCTTCCTTCTCTCCATACTAAACAGTAACAACATTTTGCTCTAATCACTTGCATGCTAACGAATGTAGCGGCCCCTTTGACAACTAAAAAAAAAAAGTCTAATCTTCTTATGGAGGTTGACGGGCCGAGGGACGAGACACACACATCAGCTTATTAATGTAAAGCTGACTCGACTAGCAGATCAAATCCATACTGTCAATTCCTCGCTGTCAAGTCCTACGTACGTATGCAGAGTGCAGCCTGCGTCTGCAGAGCGCTTTAAAGCCCGACTATAATTTCTTGTGAAGAACTGGAGGAGCTCTCCTGGGATGCAGCAGCCTGGCCCTGCCACTAAAGGTAATAGGGTCAGACAGCTGCACATTAACCGTGGATCATCTCCTTTGACACAGCTGCTGATCTCACCGGCGGCAGGAGCGCAAGCCCATACCTGTACCTGCCAGGCATGTCTCTGCACACTACAGAGAGGGGGGGGGGGTATGTTAAACCAGTGGGCAGTGAATGGAGCGCCTTTTCCATCCTCACTGCCCAGGTACACTTCACGCCTCACATACTCTCCGTGCAGCGCTCGCCTTCGAAGACATCCTCACTCTCTGCCTGTGAAGGAGCATGGCAGGTTTGTTTCTTGCAAAAAAAGCACTGAAGCAGGTGTAGACTCACTCTTAGCGGGAGCCACCATTGAATATTCAACACGTGCATTTTGTTACGGGAGGATAAATCCTGGGAAGATGCGAGGTCAGGCCGTTCATTTCACCGAACAACACATTCACATGGATGGTTTCTTATGATATCTTACGGAAACTTAAGCACAACAGTTTGTATGATATCACACGAAATATGGCCGCCGTTGCATTTAACTGTGTTACATAAGGCCGATTTAAACGCATGCCTGTCACGGTTTTAAGCACGTGATTAAGGTTGTGAAACGGGTGAGGAAAAAAACAATGGGGATTGGGTTAAAATCCATATTTATGTGTTATAAATAAAGCTGTAGAATGTGACAGTGGACGTCACATATCTACAAACTGAAGTTTGTTTACAGGTCAACTTAAAATAACACTGACTTTTCGTTTATAACGGAACATAAACACCTGTCTCCTGGGTGAAAGTCCTTTATTTGTAAACCACCACCACCACCACCCACCATCAACAGCCTCATTGGTCTTTTACATTGCGTCGCCTCACTTCCTCATTATTCCGGCCACTAGAGGTTGTCGTCTACAAATAAAGCGTCAATCTGGCACGTAATAATCTGGGCCTCCTGGCTCACAGTTACGTGGGTTATGTACAAATTACAGCGCATTACTTTTTGTAGGAATTACTACAGATAGTGAATGAGAACAGCCTGCACAGAAACAGGAACAGATCAGACTGCATCTCCCCAAGCCCCCTCATTTGAACAAGACAAACACAAGGTCTGTAATTAAAGATGTAACAAAAGCTCTGTCAATTGTTCCTCCTCTCGTCTCCGCCGGTGCGTCACCTCGCATTATGGCACAAAGCTTAGTCTGCCGTGCTCCGTACACAAGCCAGCTAGTCCAGCTGTCCTCATGTATCCGCTCGGCTACAAAACTCCTTCGCCTCTTTGAGAGAGAAAACAGCACGGCGCGGCTTCGGTGTTGTTCTTTTTGTTTTCAGCTTCATGATATCAGCGATGGAGATATTGAATCCTTCAAAGCTCGTAGTGATTCATATTGCATGACTGAGCAGGTTGGGATTTGGAGTCTCGCTCAAGGACACCTTGACATGGCTGCTGATTGACGTGCGCTCGCTGGATATAGAGGGAATTGAACATGTGAGCAGATCTGAGTTTTTGCTGCAAACATTTCTTGGAGCTGCTCTAGAGGTGGAAAAATAATCTCATTGATTGAGTCAGACCTCAGTAAGTGTTTCAGATTGTGTCGAGGTAACTCGCAAAAGTCATGTTTTTAGGTTTTATAATGACCATTAAAAGGAATGAAAACTGAAGGGCGTAAAAAGTCTCCCCTTTGAAAATACTGTACCGTAGATAAGCAAATGTACACAGTATGAAAACCATCAATTTATATCCTACAATATATCTTGAAACCAGTATATAGCTTACTGCAGGAAGGTATGAAGTTCCGCCAACAGGAGATCAGCAAAATCAACATTTTTAGTTGCGGTTAAGTTGCTTTTTAGGGAAAGTTACAATACCCCCATTGCAGAATTTAAATGTCAAACTGAAACTTCAAGTTTTAACCAGTTGCTTCGTATGTTTTCTGTAATCAGATGCACCATACTGAGGTAGAAATAGGGGATGGTTTGCAGAATGCACCATAGGTTACACTGGGTCACTTCTTCCAGCCGTGAACTTTAAAATACTCTGACACTAACTGATATTCTGCCCTTATAATTCATGTCACTCTGACTTCCTGGCCACTGCTCCTCTACTACATTTGCAGATGTCAATTCGGTGAACACGGAGGTGTCACATTATCCCATTTTGTGCATGGGGAATGAATTCTGATTTAATTTTCCCGCAGATAATGCCCAGATCAGTCCCAGAAGTGTCACATCTTCAAAACCTCATTCACAGCAGCAGCAGCAGTGATGGCAATTAATTCTGACTGTAGGAGCGTCGGCCTGCTTTCTTCTACTCTCGTCAATACCAAATGTTTCCACGTTCTTGGGATAGTTTTTGTCAGCTCCGTAAATGAGGTATTAAAATCCTCCTTTGCTTTCCGTGGCTGTCTATCCAGCACACAAATGACTCTCTTTTAGAAATAACTGATGGCGACGTTTCTCAGACGCCTCCGGATTTCAGCAGCCCAGAAAGCAGCCCCACAGTGGGGCTGAGCACAGCAGCGGAGTCATTAGAGCAGTCAGAGAGAGATGATTTCAGATCAGTCTGTCACCAACCCCTGGGTTGCAACCCCAGCATAGCGTTAATGAGAGCATTATTAAATCAGCGAGAAAAGCAGGTGACAGATTTTACTCTGAATCAAACAGCCACTTAAAGCACTGTCTCATCCTGTGTTACTTTCTCCTTTTCTCCTGATACGTCTCTCATCCAGCAGTGTAACAATACAATCCACTATTGATTCCATATAATGCAAGATGAGGAGCTCATAGATCAATACTCTTGTGATATTCTGATAAAGTTGGCTGTATGGAATTATATTAAATAAAAATAAATGTCATTTTTCTTCTTTTCAAAATGCAAGTAATAGAATTTCTTAAATGAAAAAGCAGATGTATCCGTGTAAAACTAAACTGAAGAATGTGTGTAAAAGAGTGCCCTTGTAAAACCCAAAATTTAAAATTGATTTCAGGAGGAGGACAGGGACGTTTTCTGAGTCACACAGGTCTGAGGAATGAGAAAGGTGCAGACTGAAAAATATCAGCAACTATTGCACAGATTGCCTTCAATTCTGGAACATATATTCAAGCCCCCCAGAGGATCAGCCCTCCCCTGCTTGTTCCTTTAACACCATCATAAAGTTGACATTTGTGGTTTGACGTAAAATGCCTCAACAACGTTTAAATTGACAAATTTAAGTACAGACATTCATGTTCCCCTAAGGAGCAATGGTAAAAACTGATGATACACTATATAAATACTGTGAAAGTATCAAAATGCTCCATCAACAGAGACAATCTACACAACCCTGTATTCAGAAACTCTGCCTTTAAACGAGTCGTCAGGACTTCCGTGAAGTTGTGATGTCACAACTATACTATAGGGCTGCACGATATCTGGAAAATAAGCGATATGTGATAATGTTGTTGAATATCTTTCAACTAACTCAAAAAATCCCTGAGTGTCTTTAGCGATATGTCGCAGTTTATTGCGCAAGTTGATATTGCGATGACGATAATAAAAACGATATATTGTGCAGCCCTGCTATATTATGTATCGGTAGAAATGCTGCTGCAGTAATTCCCCGGCTGCAATGGTGCATATTTTGGTCGAAAAACCACTGTGCCACAGTTTATTGTAAGCTACTCTTTACCTCTGTGTTGTTATCCCTCCTCCATCATCTTGTGGATGCTAACGCTCGGTTCTTCCTCCTGGCGTACGCTGGCAGGGTGCACAGAGCCTGGCTGCTGCTCACAAAGCCACGCACACGGAATAAACACCTTTTATCCTGCGGCACCTTGTTAAGTCAACATGGGAGTCTTCAGCATAATCGCTAATAAAGAGCACAGAGGGGGAAGTCATGTTCTTTGGTAAAAGGGTTCGCGGTCTACAGTCCAAGATTGTTTGACCTCAGATAGCGTGTTTGTTTGAATAAAACCAGAGGCTCCGTGGATCTAAGACCTTCTGAGATGAAGGGGTCCTTTGAAGCTTTTAGTTGCCAGGTGACAGAGAACTTTTTTTTTTTTTTTTTTCCCCCCGCACAATTCAACCGAGCATGCTATTACAGAACCTTGGGTGTAAGACTCCAGGTGGAGGGAGGACTTCATAACTACCCTAATTGATTTTTTTTCATGCACCAGTAGTTAGCGAGTAATTGGCCAAGATTGAGCAACAGCTTCATCTCCAGTGCAGCACGAGTTCGGAGATGACGATAGTGGAATAAATACAGCGTCCTCTCTCCTCCTCCTGCTAGAACTCCTCCGTTTAGATTTATCATCTTAATGTAGTTGGAAAAGAAAACGGAAACTTTTCACGCATGCAGCTTTGAAAGGAGCCGCTGGTTTTTCCGCTGTGATAAACCAGGTCTGTTAGGAGGTGGAAGGCGAGTGGCGGACGGTGTTGTTTAAACCCCCGCTGAACTTTTTCTTCCTCTGATCACTGGATCAGCGTGGAACTACAAACACACAGGAACCAACAAAGGAGACATTTATCCTGTGTGTGCTTGTTTCTGGTTAGACGTGGCTGCCTGTGCATACACCCCCCGCATACCAAACGTGTAATGGAGCGCGTGCACTCCCCCTACTTGTTATTCTATTGACTCTGGGAAGTGGGGTTAAAGACTTAGACTCAGCCAAACCTGCTGATATGAGACACGTGCACTCGCTACCGGAGCATGAGCCCTTTTGAACCTCATATTTTGTTTAAAGACCGACTCCATCTGTGTTTTTTCAGAGTTTTTCCAAATGGAAATGCCCACTCAGCCTTAGCAAAAAGCAATGATCTAGGTTTCCACAGTAAGCTAATCAATAAAGTTATGAGTAATACGAATGTTTGGAGCTATGTAATGTAAGCTAAGCTAAGCAATGTACTGCTGTGTTTCAGATCCAAATGTCACGCAATAACACACCTCGGGGTGTGACGATACGCGTCGT
>JAOVVB010234072.1:0-10015 GCA_028570985.1 Heterobranchus longifilis | reverse complement strand
ATTGTTTAAAGTCTTACATTACAAATACAGTACTAAACAGTTTCAGTAGGGTAAACGTCCCTTTTGGCTTTTTAGATATTTTTAATACTGCCCCAATTTAAGTGAGAACATTTTAGTTCAAATGAAAGTCTAATCCCTCATTTGAAGTGTCAATAATTAATTTATACCAATTTTAGTTTTTTTATTGTTTAATTTGTCAAAATATGTCAGAAGTCTGGCATATTTCAAATAAGCCCACTTCATTATTTGTTGATAAATAAATATATATATTTACAGGGTTATTCCTGGCTCAGAATGGGCCTTTGGGGGGCGACTATGAAGACAGTGTAAAATATAGCTGTTGTGGATGAGAGGAGAGTTGACTAAGTGGATGTTCTGCTTGTTCAATAGTTGTTTGATAAATTGCTATTAAACGCATCCAGAGAGGATTTGAGTTGCTATTTTTATTATCCATTCTTATCATTTAGGTGCTGGCTCTGGCTAAAACCTCTTTGGGAGGCGTCAAAAATTCCTCTATGCAGGGGAAAAAAAAATCTTGGTTTGTGATCTTTACAGGCTGAGGAGGCATGTGGAGTAATCGTGGTTTTTACGGTCATTACAGATACAGTTTTAGTACATCTGCGCTCTCAGGTTTACGAACATGTAGCCATGACAGTGTTTTGATGCTGAACCATTAAACTTAATTATCTTCCCATTCAACATTTTCCATGTTATTACCTGTGCACCATAACACTCCAAACTTTTCCTGTACTTTCTGCTGCACATCCTCTGATTGTTGCTCAGTGAATTGAAGAGAATGAATGAGAGGAGAAACGTACTGTGTGTGCAGTTGGTGAGAAAGCTATTTTTGGCTGCTCTCAAGGATGACTCACAGTGACATATGAATAGATACGAAACGATCCTTCCATCAGTTACGAAAGGCCACTTTTCCCTCTCCATCATTGCCACGTCCATACCATTTCTTTGTGTCATTATCTTGCCATCTCTTGCAATCGCTCATCTTTCTTTTTCAATATTTAACATACCTCTTTTAACTGTCTCTCCACTCTTTTTTCTCCTTTACAACTTAATGAACAGGCCCGCATTGCCTGGCTCATTTGTCTTTGTGATAATTGGAGCAAGCATCACATTGATAGCTAAAGCCCATGACAATTTGTGTGTATAGAGCACCACATGTCACCTGCTGCTATTAACAATATGTAGCATTTTAATTACAGCACATACATGTCCCAGCGATAATGGAGGTATTGAAACTGAGGCTCACAGGAGCAGATGTAAGAAAAGCCCTGTGGAACCATCATAACATCTCAATGCACTGAATAAATAGAAGCAACAGCATGTCCCATTGGTGTTATCAAGTTTATGATCTGTGATAGCACATCAAATGCTGCTGAAAATGACGCACAATGTCAACATTAACAGCCGCAGCTGTATTCTTGTGGGAGTTAGGTGTGCGTTATTTTTTTAAGTACACCAGTGGATTATTTTCTAGCAAATACATATCTAACAATTTCATGGTCTAGATACAGGGTTCAAGGATGCAACTAAGATTATTTCATTTTGATAAATTATTTATTCATTTATTTTATTAATTGACTCAATATACTAAATATGGAGTCAACTAATTAAAATAAATAAATAAATAAAATAATATAAGATACATAAGATGTCAGAAAATAGTGAGTGTCAAATTTCCAAGAGCCAAAAGTGACTTGCTTTGTTTGATAAACAGTCCAAAAGTGCCCATATAGATACTGCATTACATTTACAATGATATGAAACAAAAAAGCAACCAATCGTCACATTTGAGAAGCCAGAAGCAGCAAATGTTTGATTTTTTTGCTTGACTACCTACACAAATCTTCCAAGTGCAAATTAAAAGCTGAACTCTTAAGGGTTATGCTGCTGCAGCCTTATTTGGTCTGGTACAGTTGGGACCGAAAATATCGACACCTTTGCACATTAAAAAAAAAAAAAAAAAAAACTCACAAAAGTATTTGGTCTTTGAAAATTCTTTATTTCACTGTTAATAGTACAGTAACTTTGTTTTTGAATCACAACTTAACATCCTTTTAAATCATAAAATTATTGACACTAAATTAATATTTGGTAGCACATGTCTTTGGAGAAAATAACTGCTGTCAAGCGCTTCCTATAAACTTCAATTAGATCCCTACACCTCTCTACTGGCAGTCTGGCCCACTTTTCTTTTGCAAACTGCTCCAGTTCTCTCAGATTTGAAGCGCGCCTTCTTCGAACTGCTGTTTTCAGATCTCTCCACAGGATTTCAATGGGATTCAGATTTGGACTCATTGCTGGCCCCTTTAGAACAGTTTATATTGAACCATTCCTGGGTGTTTTTTGATGTGTGTTTTGGGTCATTGTCCTGCTGGAGGACCTGAGACAGAGACGCAGCTTTGTGACTCTGGGTGGAACATTGTGTGAGTTCATGATGCCACGCAGAGATTCAAGGCACCCAGTAGCAGAAGCAGACAAAACAAAACTATCAGTGTACCTCCTTCATGTTATTTTCTTTGAAGGCTTCATTTTCCCCCTGTAACTGAGTTTATCTGATTTGCCAAAAGGCTCTAATTTGGTCTCATCTGTCCACAGGACATTTTCCCAGAATGATTTTTGGCTTATTCAGGTGTGTTTTGGCAAAATCCAGCCTGGCTTTCTTGTGTCTCCCTCTCAGCAGTGGGATCCTCATGGGTCTCCTACCATCGAACCCTGTTTCATGAAGTTGGCGAGGGGTGATGCGAGTTGAAACGGTTTTATCTTGTGCCTGAAGGTCAGCTTGAATCTGTTTTGCGGTTGTCCGAGGTCCTTTCTCCACCAATCAAGCAATCCAGGTTAGAGCGTGCGCCCCTGTAGGCTGAGTCCTGCAGCGGCCCGGGGTTCGAATCCGGCCTGCGGCCCTTTGCTGCGTGTCGTCCCCTCTCTCTCCCACCTTTCCTGTCGATCTTCAAGCTATATTATCATAAAGGCAAAATGGCCCAAAAAAAAAATCTTTAAAAAACAGGGATAATTCCATTAAATTACTAAATAAAAATGTAAAAAAACCAGTGCAAAATAAAAGCCTGGGCACAAAATAAGAACTAGCATATTTGTCGAGGTGGGTAATCGTCAGAATGAAGGTTGTACAGATAGTTCTTAGTTTCTGAAAAAAGGCTTTGAGAGTCTGGAAATCTTTGGTTTAGGTACCTTGAAAGTGCTTGAAAAGTGCTTGCATTTTAAAAGCTCTACGAACTCTACTGGGTGTGGTTGAAGTCACAGTGACTGGTGATTGCATTCACCTGTTACCTGACCTGCCCTCGTTAAGTAGACGTTGCACACCTGCATTTGTACACAAGGTTTTGTGTATTGCTATATATTGATCAAGTAAACTTACTGAATGATGTATGCGACCCTCTCTTCTTTACATGAACTCTCTCTTGACTCAGCAATTAATCAACTAATCATTATTAGTATGTAATTTGAATCACCTTTCATTATAACCAGCATTAGCGCTTTAAAAGAGTGGCTGTTCACTTACAGTAGTTGAGAAATACATTCTTTAGCTATGAGTATGACTAATTCGACAAGCGTCAGCCCATCTAGCAGACCAGACAAACCTCAACAGGTATAAATCTTTTCTCCGAGAATGATTCGAGTTTCTAAATAGTGCATGATTGTCCTCCTGGTGAGTGTGGGGTGATTACAGGTGTCTATCACAACAAAAGAAGAGTGGGACGTGCTGAAAGAGCCTTTGTTTCAGTGTAGACAGCACACTGAGTCATATTCGAACCTGTTTACATGTCTGCCTGTCTGTTTCCTGATAATGTGGGTCAGAGAAAATCCATCAGGGAGGAGAAAAGAAGAGAAAATAGTATCCCTTATTCCACATGTGGCTGTCAGCCTGCAGTGCTCTTTCCTACTAATGCCTCTTATTACCTCCAGGTCCTATAGCTACCCAGATATATGTTGTTTGCAGCTTTAGCAACCGTGTCGGTTCCCCTGTAGCCTGTCTGATGGGAGCCGAACACTCTGGTCTTTGTTTAGAGCCTGCGCTATGAATTATAGATACAGGAAGCCTCTCCGATATGTCACTTTCCTAGGTTTGGCAGAACACACACACACACACTCTAGAGAATGCTAGTGACAATGCAGACACATACACACACACTTGCATACAGAATGGTATACATTTTGTTGTAAACATATATATATCAAGCCAAATTCACGTACATGGAAGTATGGAAGTACTGTAGACAAATATGCATGCTCGCACGCACGCTCGCTTGCACGCACGCACAGGTGGCATCTTGGGAAACTGTTCTTTTTATTCTGAAGGCTTTTCAGAGTCGCCCACAGTGCTCCAAATACATACACTCCTGGAAATCTACTCTGGCTTTGGTTGCTTTTACTGCAGTTGTCAGATCCAAATTCACTGCAAGCACGCATGCATGTGTAGGCTGTTATTGACTCCCAGAACATGAACAGGCACACTATAATAATCACATTGTCACATCAGCCTACTGGGAAAAGCATGTGCTATCTTGTTTTGTACTGTGTTTTTTTAGAGAAAACACACACTTTCTCAGCAGTTGGTTTTCACACATATTCTCACAAAGTGGGATAGGGCCCATGGTATGCTTTGGTATCTGCTAAGATGTTAATTGTTACTGTCACAGTTTTAGTAATGGAAGCTGTCCTCAGTCTAAAGTCCTAAAAGGGACATTTTCATACAACTTGGGTCTTATTTTTGTGGTTTTGTCCAACATTGCACCCACCAAGTTAATTGCTGAGATCTGGGAATGCGACAACATTGCTGAAAAAAAAGTCAGATGGTGCAAGAAGAACAACATGATCACATGGTCAGACCCAGACCCCCAGGTTAGCTGATCACATTTGAATTAGAAAAGCAGACTGTAAGATTTGTTCTGCAACTCACGATTATTTATTTCTCTTGATTCATTAATTAATTGATTAGTCTATGAAAATCAATTTCTCAGAGAAGTCTTCAATTTGCTTGTTTTGTCTGATTAACAGTCCAAAACCTTAAGATATTCAATTAACTGTCATATATGACAAAGAAAAAGAGCATATTTGATAACCCGGAAACAGAAAATGTTTTGCACTTTTGGTTGAAAAATCACTGAAACGATTGTCAAAATGGTGGCAGATTTATTTTCTGTCGATTGGCTAATCAATGAATAGACTAATCCTTGCAGCTCTAAAGATTATTACCGTCCGATGTAAACATCCATCACATTTTACAAAACCAATGTCCTGGTTCAACTTTGACCTACTGTAGTTACTGTAGCTGTGTGCACACAGTTTTCCTGTGTAATAATGGATTATTACAAACATTTCACATGCACTCACTCTTTGTACCTCCAAATAAAGTATTTTCAATAATCTTCCTAAACTTTTGGCTCGTTTACAACCTGTCTGATGGCCTCAGTTTCTTTGCTCCCTCAGACTTTATTGAAGCAATGTCTCTGTGTTCTCACTATAGCATCGCCATGCAGGAATCCTGCATATTAGACCTTTTGCTCAAACAGAGTCCAGCCTATATTTAGGAACATGAGGAGCACACTCCTGAAAGCCTGAACTTAGACTCAACTTCATGATGTCACCAGGTGTCTAATCTGGAGCGTCTCCAAAGATAATAATTTGAGGGAGATGATAAATGTGTCTGGAAAAGCACACTGGGGCATTTTCTGAGAATACAGATACACGTTTTAGTTGACACTGCCAAAACCACGAGGTATGAAATCTCAAACAAAGCAGCTGTGAGTCCATAATAGGAAGCTCAATCCCGAGAGCAAGTCTGGGCCTCCACAGCTCTGACAGGTCCAACTCTTTCCTAATTTCTCTTCTTAATTTGGAATCTGGCTTTTGTGCATGATCACAAATATTTATTGGAGCTTGGTAGAGCAGTAGAATAACAGATACATTCTTAAATGTAATGATGTTCTCTTTAATGTCTGTACAAATTGAGTAATGGTAAGTGTTGCTTACTGTGGCAGCGGTAATATTCTAAGGCTATTAGCCGGCCATGATCTGCTGCTGCACTGCGACTGTTTTCTAAATGATATAGGAGGAGTGCAGGGAGAACGGAGGAGTAAGCACTTTTGTTATCATCTCCTTGTCAGATCCTCAGAACCACAGCCCTGTATTACACTGCTAATAATAGAGGCAGGCTTTATCGCTTGGAGTGCAGTAGTAAAGAGAGGGAGAATGAAAGAGAGGTTGCCGTGCGATATTGACAAAACTCATATTGTGATCCTTTTTTTTTTTTCAAAATATTGTGAAGAAGAAAGGAAACAGACAGGCAGGTGGAAAAATATGTTGTTGTTGAAAGGCTAAAAGTAAGTTGTTATGAATGTTTGATTGGCACCCTAAAGAGGAAACATAGCCTGGGATAAAAGAGCGTGTGTGCATGTGCACGTGTGCGTGTGTGTCGTCAGTGTGTGTATACAGTCTTTGTAGTGTGTAGCTGAACATGTGTGGGCGGAGCCAGATTCTCTCCTGGTTTGAGCTGTATCCAGTAGTGTGTCAGTAGAGATGGAGTCCCATCAAACGAGAAAAAAAAAAAACAAGTTGAGATTGGAGCAGATAGCTTTTTTGCATCCCCCTGTATCAAAGCCAGATTCGATATCTGGTGTAGCCTTGATGGCTAGGCAGGGCAGATAGGCAGAGATTAGCCGGGTGATGGCGATGAAGAAATGTGTTTGGTCAAAACAAAGCTCAGGGGATGAGAGATGGCTGCAGATGCATGCATGGATGGAAGGAAAAGCTCCTTGTTTGTTGTGGTTTCAGTTCTTTCTTCAGACGTTAGCTGACATCTTGATGTGAAAGAGGCTGAGCAGGAGGCTGTTTGTTTAGCGATGTGAGGAGTTCTTGAAGTTTGGCCTATTTGTGGAGCTGGAAAAGTCATTTGGAGGCAACTGAGAGCTCAGTAACATATTTTCTTGTTTTGTTTTAGGCTTTGTGTCAAACGCTTGCGTGATTTAAATTTAACATTTAAGCCTCCAAGTCCATTATGTGTTTGACATTTATTTTTCGTGCACAACAAAGTTTAACAAGAATTTATGAGCCTATTTTTAATGGTTGGGATTATGCAGTGATGTTTCCTTGGGTTATTCTACAACTTTGATCACTAGCATGAGCCTTTTTCTCTATTGTTTGGAGCAAAAACTCCCACTTGCATCAGTGTTTGTACTTCTGCACTGTCAGAACAGTTCTGCCGAGTCTGTGCAGAAGCAAGATATGAAGGCTTTGAATACACACACACACACACACATATACACATATACACACACACACACACACGCTCACACATAAGATATGTCTGTCTCTTTCTGAAACACATACACGTGGAAACACACTGTCCATCTCCCTTTTCCTCACACATCTACAAATTCTCACACACAGATGCACTGATGCAGCCCCCTTTGGTCATATATTCTCTTTGCTGTGTCAGTGTGTGTGCTTGCTGACTTGCCTTTGAATGCACTCACACTGTGTATGTGTGAGTGAACATGTCTGCGTCAGCGTGTGTGCAGAGGAAGCATAAGTGTGCATACATGATCACCTAAAAGTGTCCCTCTACAGAATCTGTGTGCATACATCTTGATTCCCGTAGTGTATTTCAGAAAGTTTTGCTTGTCAGTTATAAATAATAGAGAGAGCTGAATCCAAAAGTGAAATCAGTCAAACTGTCAGTCACGTCTTTGATCGTTTGGTTTTTTTAAACACTGAAAACCAATTAGGTGGGTCACGGGCCTGGGGAGCACGACAGCAAAGAAACCCGTGCCACCGTTCTGTCATCAGCAGCTTCAATCAACACTCCAAGACAGCTAACACACTCTTTATTTCTCACACACACGCCCTCGCTCATGAAAGAGGTTTATTCAGGAACTACAACAGCATTGAACAATTTATTATCTGGGTGGCTCTGTAGCTTCATTCAGCTGTCAGGTGAATTGCATAAGAGCTTTTGAAATGTAAGAAAAAGTAAAATGTAAATTAGATTTGAATCAGCTGGGTTTAGTCATTTAAGTAAATGTCCCAATGGCACCTGGTGTGGCTGAAAATATCTATGAAAGATATCAATGGTTTGATATAGGCCTAGTGCTGTTTTGTTTACATTTGTCTGCTTATTGTAAACAAAGAAATGCATGTATTCGATACCCTAATGCACAATTGATCAGCTGTGCTTTCACAATTGGCACCCAAATACCAACGACACAGCTGACATTTCTTTGAGGAAGTCAGATATTGGTTTTATTTTTCTGGTCCACCTTTGGTGGCTGCAATATATTTCAGAATCTCAAGAGCCAATTTCAACTTTGATGCAGTGAAACTGAACTGTTCATGAAGCCTGTCATCATTGTCACATCATTGTTTTCTCTTTTCTTGCACAATTTATCAGTAATAACATTAATCTCATGTAACAGGTGAAGCCATTTGTGTGTCTGAATACATTAATTCCTGCTTTTTCAGAGTGGCACAAAAAGTGACTTTGATGAATCTTGAACAAAAGACAACTGTGCAGAATTATTTTCACTTTAACGGGGACATTCTTTCCACATTTTTAATTCTGCGGTATAACTTCACTCATATTGTAACTATTGCAGGATGTCCCCCAGTTGATTGCAAACCTGAGTTTTTAAAAAATTTGACGTTTTTTTAAACCACAGTTACAGTGGGACGGCTCGGTTGGAGTCAGCTTTTAGCACTGACTTAATGTAGGGCCCTATGGAATCTGTTATAGCTTTTTTAAATTCTCAATTTTGTGATTCTGTCCATGATTCTGTTATCACAGAAACTATACAGCCCTACCTTAATGCTGCCAGTCTGTCGCTGGCCCAAGCCGGGCCCCCGACAAAAAAATACACTTGCTACCAGGTGTTTATAAGAGATTAATATGGAAAATGTTCAGTATTTTGGATTTAAGTTGTTGATGTGTGATCAGGTTAAGACCGGCTCAGACACAAAACCATGTTTTATCGCTGCTGAGCAGCTGAGATATGAGTGGCCTTTTACTTCCTTATTGAGCTATTTAACCTTTCTTATTTGCTCCTATATTTAAAGAGGGCAAATATTTTCTGACATCCACTGAAGATAGTCATCTGCATGAAGCTTTTCCTAAACTGGATCCTGGACTCCTGGGGGCAACGTGGCCACCTATTTTGCATTCAGAATACTAAAATCTTTCATTTTTGTATCTGATAAATGACTACCATGGGGACAGTTGTTGGTATCTTGATGTTATAACCTGCGCTATGTTAACTTCTGTCACATAAGTCATCTTCGGGGCGAGCTGGGTGAAAGCCCAGTAGGTTGCGTGATAAGGTCCAGCTTCCAGACAAAGACACGGAGCCAGCTACGCTCTGAGCTGCTGAGATAGCAGTGGCCTTTCTCCTCTTTCCTTAAGCTGTGTCAGTTTGACCATTCAGCCAGCCAAATGTGCCAACCTCATCAAGGTGCTCAGCTTTGCCCTTTTCAATAATTCATCCACAAATTTGCAGGGAGGAGTCGAGGTTTGTCTAACAGCTTGCCATACAGGGGAGTGTTTCTTCTAATTGGAGTGACATGCAGTGCAGCTCCTATCGGTCAATGCTAAATGTCATTAGAATAGCGGCCAAATACCATGGGCTGTTTGAGGCTATATCACAGATCTGAAAGTAGCGGTGTAAACTGTGATGGCCCTGACAGGGATGAATATGATTACATAGTGCAACACTCACGTACACTCACTGCCAGACACACTTTATAAACATGAGCCATTCACTTGTGCTCATTCATACAAATATGTGTACGCCTGTGAGCCATGCATATTTCTAAATGTTGTCTCTCTCTTTGTTCTTTTCTCCCCATTTCCTCTTTCTCTCACATATTCCTTTTGTGAGTTTGTTTATTCACACACACACACACACACACACACACACACACACACACACACACACACACACACACACACCCACACACCACACACACACCCACACACCACACACACACACAC
>JAOVVB010234071.1:0-10015 GCA_028570985.1 Heterobranchus longifilis | reverse complement strand
GAAGTGTCAAGCTACCAGAAACACGAGGGAAGGAAGGGTTTCAAAATAAAACAGGAAATGACACGACAACATAGACATGAGACATAACTTAACAAAATAAGACTTAACACAATTTACGAGACATGACACAAACATCATCATAAAAAAGTGTTCTTTAATCCTGTTCTTGGTAAACTCCTTTTTGGAAAATAGTTTTTAAACCAACTATATTCACCTGAATATATAAAGGGTATATTAGAAAAGTCTGATTTACAAATGTTCCTAATATGATACGATACAACTTTATTGTACGCATTCATTTAGAGTTGTGTTTTCAGCCACCCAACAATTGTAAGTTCAATGCAGCCGTACACCTTCTGACTTCAAGTTTCTCTCTTTCACTGAACTAAGTTAGCTTAATCGCCTTGTTAACTCATAACGCACGTCATTCAAACTCAAATAAAACTCACCAAAATTGTCTTTGTTAGACTTTCTACAACAATCACTAACTCTGGTTTGGTCAAAATAAATCCTTAATTCGTAGAGTAAGATGTGAAAATATGTTGGTTTTTCCCGTCTGTCACTCCATTGAACACCTGTCCACGGAGCAGCGGCTCTCTTTCTTCCGCGGCAGATCATTAAATTAGCAAAATAAAATGACAACAATCGCCCCCAAAAAGAACAACCCATATAGTCTCCACCAACTCCTGTAGGAAATATCAGGCTCTTCGGCAGATAAATGCTCCACTAATGTTCACTGGGTAGTCGCTAACTTGATCTGTTATTTGGTGCTGGGCGGGCAGCGTACAGTGGGTTTATCAGAGCAGCATGCTGCAGCTGGAAATAAAAAGTGATGAGACAAAACAATAAAGATGTGGGTTGTACAACCAAAACAGTGAGGTGAAAGATGCTAAAAAGCTGAGGTGAACTGTGAAGTCGGATGGTAATTGTCTGTGGTTTTGTCACTATGAGGAACCCCTTTTACATCAAGTGTAGTAACTTGATCCACTGTTGATATAAGAATATTGAGTAATGCACGACGAGGAATACAACACATTTTGTAACATAAATACGGAACATGTAATGTTGGCAGTACTGATGACGCCAGTTTGAAACGTGTTTGTGTCAATGAGGTTTATGAATGCATGTAGAGTATATTATGGTACAGAATGAATGAAGAATAGTCTTCTATACATGAAATACAAGATCCATCATGCTGTATCAGTTCAGTTTGTCTCTTAAGAGGGAAAGTGCCATGCTTTTCAATATGTCACTATTACTATAGCATCCAATTCCCCTCTGGGACTTCAGTCTTTACTGTAGGTCTCTGATTATAGGTTGGCATAAATACAGCACTCCGTGGTTCATAAGAATGAAATATTTTTGGCTCGCGCTGAATTTAATCTTTTTATTGAAGTAAAGTCCCTACAAAAATATTTCTCTCTCCCACTGTCTTGGTTTTGCACTCATGCCAGTGTCTCTCACAGACATCATAAATTCTAGGCAGGCACAACCCATTCCCTAAAATCTGCAATTTGATATATGTAGTGTGGAAATAGCTGAGCGACAAATTGATCATGCTTTGACCTAGACCTTGATTGTGCCAACATTTCCAAGTGGATCATACAGATGGGTTGTGAATATGAGGCATTTTGTTACTTACATTTTTGGTAGATTCTTAGTAGTCCAGGGGGAGTCTAAAGTAGACCAGACTAGGAAGTAGAATAATAAAATCCATGCGTTTTTTGGACAAGGGCAAACATAGCACGTTCTCCATCTGGTCAGAAATCCAATCCAAATAAAATCCAATGCATAATTTCATTTCATACACCGATTTAATGTGGAATTCTTGGCATTGACTCGTCTGCTTCACATTTCCCAAAGCTGCATTTTGTTGTGATACTCAATCAAATTAGCTTTGAATTCCAGTGATCATCAGACTCATTAAAATGTGTTTATATTGCAATCAATTTTTCCATGCCTCAGTAAAAAGGCTGCTGCACAGTCTTAGTTATGTGCAGCCAATATTCCATCCCTCTGAAGTTTGAACAGCCTTCTTATTAAGAAACAGTTCTACGCAAGCCCTGGCACATAATTTACTTTTACTTGTTACTTGTTGAGTACTTAATAGTACAGTATTTTATGTAGCCCATGTTAGTTTGCCATTGTAATTTAATGGCCAGGCCATTGAAAGTCCTCTGCACTTTGAGATACTATATAAAATAAAAACTCTTGATAGGTTTATATACTTAGTGCAAACAATAAATCTAAAGCAGATATGTAATTCAATAAATCTGGATTACATTAAGAGAAATGCATCTCAGAGATTCAATTTAGGACTTATGAGGCTTGAATTATGAAAGACGATTACTGTCTGCCTTCTGCCATGACTCCATGAGAACTGTAACTGAGAGAAGCGTTTTATCAAAACCCTCTGACAGTTAATGTAAGTCACTTTTATAAATAAACTGCGGTTAAAATAACTATTAGGGGAGATGAGCATTTTGGGGAGATGATAGGTTGCTTTAAAGACTTAAAAGCCAATTGAGGTCAGCATCATGGGGTATTTATTTTCATCTGCAATGCAATTGCAGAACACTTGCAGCTGTTCTTCAGCGATTAGCTTGACACATCATGTGGCGTGTACAAAGTGCTACCAGGCTAACAGCTGAGTCAAAAGCAGAGGGCCAGACCCTCCTAATGGGATTTTCAGTGGAAGACTTTTTCCCCCTTTTTTATTCCCTGCTTCTGTCTCAGTGGGTGTAAGTGAAAAGTAAAGTATCTTCCCTTTAAAAGTCTCAACGGAAAGTGATTTGCATTGTATTATTCAAATTGCAGTTAAGTGCATAATACGCTCTAATTACACGGTACAGTACTGAGTGTGTTTTGAATTCATGCATTTCATTTTTCAGGCAGACTAACACAGAATGAATCACACAAAATGAATAATGGAAGGTGGCTATTGTACAGATGTAAAATAGTTCTTGGCACTCGCATTTTACAGGGAGCATGAGGAGAAAATCCACATTTGCATTTGCAAGTAAATATTTGAGCATATGTGCATGCATATACACCTCTGTTTCTGCCTATACTTGTCAGTCTGTATGTGCGTAGGATATACACAAGGGGAAACCTCTGTTTGTGTGAGAGACCCTGGTCAAGTTGCATTTGCAAATTAATTCTCACCACTTGTTTAAACGCAAACCTCATGGATATTGTTTGTCTATAGGGCATTGAGGAAAGTACTTGATTTTCAATGATCTACCTTTCAGTGAATATGGTCTTAATTGCCTTGATATGGTAATCCCCATTCATTTGGTATGCTAAACGGGTTAAAATAAATGGTAAGTGTTATAGTTTAGGCCTGCTCTGTGTGTGTGTGTCTGTGTGTGTGTGTGTCTCCATGTGCGTGTGCATGTGTGTGTGTGTGGTGGAAGCAGCATCTCTATGATGCTAAAATAGCTACAGTTAAAGCTGCAGTGAGTAAAATGTTTACTGTCACATTTCACAGAATGACCATAATATACCTGTAAGTGATGTGATTTTGATAGGGATGTTGCTCAAAATCAATGAGTCGGTTAGTATTTACTGTGCGTTTACACTGAAAACAGCCCTGGGTTAGAAAAACACAAGGGGCTGCGTTGGTGGGGGTGTTTAGTTTCAGTGAGATGATGAAATACAGTCCAGGAAAGCTGCTTTGAGTATTAGATTCATGGGTTTGAAGGCTTATCAGACGCCACAACACTGCACAGCGTTTTTATAATACCATCTGGATGGATTTTACAACTCTTAAAAGTTCTCACAGCAACAATCATCCTCTGTTGCAACAATCGGCAGGTAAATGGTAGAATTAAGCCATTGACGTTACAAAGTAAGCTACCAGGAGTGCATGCTTGCATATAAATGACCCTCCTTTTTTCCTTTTCCTCTGCACTGAGTGAATGGAATGTCTATGTTTTTTCATGCATTACTAATGTTGGTCTGAGCACAACCTTGGCCAGGTGGGGTATCCTATACACACAGTATAGGTGAGCCTGAGCCTGTGTTCACACTTATAGTGTTTTGAACATGCAATAACAAATTATGTTTGAATTTATATGTCTGAATTTAAAACTGAAACGCAATTTAAAAATATACTGTATATTAAGGCTGAGACAATTCACTTTTCTCCCGATTCGAATCTGTCATGATTCGATATTACGATTTATTGCGATTTTTGTTTACTTTTTTAAACACCAGATCATGGGAAAAAGTTGAATCATACACTTCTAGAGACTTTTACTTTGGAAAATCTCATGGTTGATACAGTAAAACTGTTTGATTTTGTGTCTGTATTTCGTCAGAGATGTCCTCAACTCGGATGTATCGGTCATTGTCAGGAATTCTTTATTTTTTATTTTTTTCCAGCAACCCAAAAAAAACACATTTCCGTCACAATTTAGTGGTATCTTCTTTTCATAAGGGAGACAGGTAACATGTTTTATAGGCTACTTCTTGTGAATATAATCAAATTAATCTTATTTCCATATATGTATTTTGTATATCCACACCTTATATTGAAAACCAGACGTAGTCACACGTGTATCCTTCTGCTCAGTTCTGCTAACTTCAGTAAGCTCCGCTACAGCTCTCCCCGCCAGCTCCATTCTCTTTATACATCCATGGTCAGCTCGTTCGGAGCCCTTTGAATGCATTTAACTTAAATGTCAGTATCCAGGTGGACTACAGTTGTAGCATCGGTTGTAGCATGATGTGCACTCATGTTGGTTGTATTACTGTTACCACAATACGAAGTCTGTGACAGAGTTTGCATGCAGCTTTAGCGATGTCTGTCTAGCTTTCCTGGCAATGTTTGAAACCCAAGGTGTTTCCATACTTTACTGAATGTGTCGTGTTTACCATGCTTTGGTGCAGCTCGTATTCTCTGCGGATGTCGGATGGGCCACTATTTCCTGCTTTATCGCCTGGCTTTGTTTTTCTTGAAACCGATATGACATCACGTTACTCAAAGGCTATCATAATAAAAGCAGTAACTTCCTCCTACCTCCGCATTGACTAAAATGAAGCAATTTAATCAATTCAGGCGTTAAAAAAATCGAAGTGCCGAAGTGAATTGATTTTTTTCCCCACCCCTACTGTATATGTATATAAAAAGAAAATAATTACAGCGTAAGTATTAACAGTATGATCTGATTCTGTGGAATATTTCAGCCTGCAACAAGCCATGGTCAAAGCTGCAAAGAATTATCTACAACATAGGAAATCTTAAACTGCCCACAAGAGCTGATAGCATCCTACTTTGTGGTGTATTATTCATCAGATTATTATTGATGCATCATGTTTTAAATACAGTTGGATGTCAGATCTGTCTGGCCCACAGAATCCACACCGGTGGGTGCTTTTTGCTGCACAGAGCGTTTGTTTTTATCTCTGCCTAGCTGTAGTGGGAGTTGGGTTATGGCTGCTCGGTGCTCAAATGAGGACACACATTGAAGCAAATCAGGCATACACAGGATTTCCGAGAGGAAAAAGTGTGAGACAGCATACGTAGCAGAGTTATCTCTGCTTGCTACTGTTAACTAGCTTCCGACACTGTGAGCAAAGGTGATGGCATGACAGTCAACGTCAGGATTGTAAGAATCCTATACATGTTCATCCATCAAATTTTCCTTGAACCACAACAGAATAATGCTTTCACAAGCAACTGTAGATAAATGTGCCCTTTTCAGAGCAGAGAAAAGCACAGGTGTTGCTCATAACATTAACAGCTCTTTTTTTTTTATTCAAGTGTCCCAGTAAGCCATGATAGCGTGACATTGAGCCACCATGCACAATACCAGGACCCTGAAACTGAAGCAGCTAAATGGAATTCATGGAAATCGTTCATTTTATTATGTGATTTTTCTGCCGTGATATGTCAAAATGTCTTCTGTCAAAAAAGCTTATTCAATATATTCTTTTTAAACAGAGATTATATGAAAGATAAAATGTGATTTCCACTCTCAACCAGCAACTCCAGCATTGTTGTTCTGGTCACCACTAATAAAATCTACATTGAATTTGCATTTATGTAGGTGTTGGTAGTGTTGATGGCCTTGCCATTAACTCATAGGAAGTCATTAACAATAGCATGCAAAGCATGATTGACAAGTTCATTAATTAGATGGCTGAGAGAATGGTGATTGCCCTTAAGTATAACAAGAAAAATATTTATGCATTAATGTAGCTGTCTTGATTTAATTTGCATATAAAAAGAAATGTCTTGCTGCTGCAGAGAATGACAACATTCAAAAAGTTATACATCTCAGCTTTAAGCCCAGAAAGGCAGCCCCTTAACTGCCAGGAAAATGAGAGTAATTTGGAGGAATGGCTTCCAAGAACTCCCCTTACATCAGCATGAGTGTAAAGGAGGATGAGTGGCAAGCCACCAGGATGTTACAGTGCTGTTTTCACAGCTCAACAGGAATCACTAGCTATTCGACGGGAGTGCAACCACACGCAAACATGGACTCCAACTGTGGATAGAGAAACAAAGATATCGCCACACACATCCACAGGGCCTTAAAGTGCACATGCACACCTACACATGCGCTCACTTAACTCTTAATTATCATGGATGCTCCATTCATCAAATATTAAGCACACTCTAGGCGTTGCTAATGGTATTTTTGGAGAGGAAGCTTTATCTACTGTAAGGAGGTTGATGTCTAGTTTGGGAGTCTGCGAAATAATTTATTGTGGCCCCACAGGCAGTTTAAATGCTGTCTGTATTTAAATCAACTGCAATGTCTCAGCAAGTTTAGGTGGTTTTGTCTGGCCCTAATTTTGTATCCATTCAGATTGCAATTACTTTCAGGCTGGCAAGCAAGACCCTTTCGATACTATCAGACAAACATTTCAGACAGATGTTACAGTAACACTAATCTGCACAGTCTATTGTATTACACCTTGATTTCATCAGTACTTTTGTCATATATATATATATATATATATTTTACCAAAGGGAAATTGGGATATTCTGAATCACAAGTTATGTAAATGACTCAACATTCAGACAGGACATCTTAGCATTTGATTCATGCTGTATGACTAGTTCAGGGCTCGACATAAGCACTGGCCCGGTGGCCCCGGGGCCAATTGATAAAGCATGTAACTGGCCCGGGGTGCCAGAAGTTTCCACAAGCCTACTGAATGTTCTCGATATAGTTTAGCCTATCCGAGATTCTAGGGATGGGTACCGAAACCTCATACTGAATGGGCCCCGGGGCAAAATGATTAAAGACCGTATTGATAAGCTCTGCCGGTTCTGATCGGTACTTTTTAACGTCTTGGTGTAATTTATTATCACGCTGAAGCCCCTCCTCTGCTCTCTGTGTCTGAGCTCCTCCAACTACACCCGTTACTGTAAGTGCAACAAAACCTTTGTGAGTAAAAAAACAATACCTTATCTAAGCAGCTGTTCAACAAGCATAAAGGTGTTTTCAGACGGTAAGCGACACTCCGCCTGTGTACCTGTTTGGATCTGAGTTTCACTGTGCTGAGTGCGCTCCTCATGTGAATAAACAGCAGACAAGCGCTCCATGAGTAACTGCCTGAAACTTTACCTGATACACCCGGTCATGTAAAAACATGATATTTCAGTCTGCTTCATCCACAGTCTGTCATCCACTGCCGTTATGTTGTTGTTTACACAAGCGCAGAGTGCTTCTTAAGCTAATAGTGAATTGTTAACAAGCTAAAACTAAAACTGTCTGTAGTCTATTTATTTTATCTTAGTTTGGCACACATCTTAAAATTTGGAAAATTCTTGTAGCCTAAAGTTATCTGACGGAGACATGGGTAGTGTATCACATCAGCAGAGGGAGGACTGATACAGAGTCTGACTGATGTCTATATTCTTCATTCTTTTAAAACTTCACTCAGTATTTTAATGTCAAGAATATTATTCATTGTATTGCATTTTAGATTTGTTCCCAGTGAGATATTGAGTTTATATCGTGACTTTGCTGTTGTAAACATTACTGTTGCTGCTCGAGAAACAACATTTAGACCTAGTTATTTAAAATGCAAATAAATTCAAATCCTGTTCTGAATTTATTCTATTCTTTTCAATAATCGCCTATATTTTGTAACAGCAGTTATAATGAAAAAGAACCAATAACAGTATCGATAAAGTACCAAACCAATAAGGGGTATCGATAAGTATCGATAAAATCAAGTAGTCAACAACTGACAATGGTTAATAGTAGCTAAGCAGTGCCACTTATTGTTTTTTAGGCTAGTGTTACTTGATCATTTATATACCCATGATTATCGTGGCCTATTTTTATTGCATTTATAATAGTTCTTACCATAAATGAACACATACAGTGATAAGAACCCTTACATTAGGAGAAACAAAATTGGATGTTGAAATAATACCAAAATAACAAATTCTATCAGGGCCAGTGGTTTTAATAGCAGGGCCAGTGATTTTGAAAAGTTACTGGCCTGGAGAGCCAGTGGAAAATTGTGCTCATTGTCAACCCCTGCTATAATGATGGCAGTTTGATTGACAGAAATCCGTATTATAGCAGATGGCTGCAGAGTCTGAGGCCAATGGCGGTCATTTCAGGGAAATATCTGTTTGGATATACTGTAAGACATTGTATCCAGTGGCTTAAAACAAAATAAAACACCTCAATATCACTGTACTGTGACAGGGCTTGAAATTCACCTCTCAGCTTTAAAACAAATGCTTTCAATTTGGGACAATCCAAGCATCACCAAAGTGAGACATTGCGCTGGGTGAAGTAGGGATACTGTATTTCAGAGGGAGAAAGAGAGACAGTGAAAGGCTTTGGTGGTGAAATCAGCAGTGTTGCTTGTCAGCTCCTCCGTAATGGAAAATGTATTTAAAATGGGGTCTACTGGATCTCATTTTACGAATCATTAATAATAAATTGGTGCCATCAATCCTAATGATGACGGGTGCCCTATTATCAGGCCAGCGTTTGGGAAATTTCTGTTGGCTTGGATCAATTAATTCCCCTTTTTCCCAATACATAAAACATCTGTTTGGTTTCTTGGAAAACAGTGTTGCATAAAACAAAGGACCTTGGGGTCTTTAGCCTCGCTGCTTGGATGGATGACCTATTTAACCTCTGTTTGCTGTTGCCGTTGAATGCTGATACCAAGAGACAGAGCAGGGAATGCTAAGCTCCAGGCAATGGCCACATATAGTATAGGAGGGTGAAAAAGGCTAAACCTACAATAGCTGAGTTAAAGATCCATGACTGTACACGCTCCAGCCATATGACCACACTAATAGAAGAGATTATTTGGAGTACTGAGGGCATTATGGTTAGATAATCATGGATATGTCCTTGAACAACATCCATCACTCATATTCCCCCCTTCGCTTCATGCCATGTTTATGAGCATGCCTTGATATGCAGTCATTATGAGGATTTACTTTCACATACGCAGCAGCATGCAGGTAGGTCACTGCACATAAGCACAGGTTATCTCAGAGACATATAAAACAGGGTGCCATTTATTAACCGTAAACCATTTTCACAACAGTGTTATTTTCATTTCTCATGACAAACACGGGCTGGCTTCCAAAATTGGGAATGTTGAAAATGGTGCACGCCAGGACATTTATCCAGCAGGATAGTTCATAGGAATGTTTATGGCCCTCTGTGGGACTAATGATGTATTACCAAGCTCTAACTCTGAAAAGAAAGCAACTGAAAGAGTGTTGATTTAATTACAGTAAAACTGCGGTTAAATAGCAACCTTATCTACAGCCAAAACATTTTGGGTGTGTTGAATGCTTGTTTTACATTAGGATTAGACAGATATCATGATTCCAGTTCACGTCATTTGTATTCATCTATTTGTTCAACAGTTCAGAGTGCATTTCTGTAATGCCCCATTACGTCTGTGGAATATCAAAAGTGCAGAATTACTTGTTTGAATTCAACAAGGAGAACTATAGCTATATTTTAACAGGATGACTGAGACCTGTGCTCATAGGAGCTAGCAGAAGGAA
>JAOVVB010234070.1:0-10016 GCA_028570985.1 Heterobranchus longifilis | reverse complement strand
CAGTTAAAAAAAAGTCTGGAAACATCACTGCACACATGGGCTCAATCGGACACTACACAGACTTTAAATTAGGGAGCTGGCAGGGTAAAGCCTGTTTAATAACCGTTCCAAATGATTCGGACATTTGCATTCTCACATACAGCTCCTCCGGGTGATGTCTAGATAAGTTCAGCGTTGCAGTGCATGTGTGAAAGGTAAGCTGATGGATCAGGGAGCTTCCTGTAAACACACCTGCTGGCCCTGCAGCCTCTGTTGCAGCTGCAGCCTCATGGGCTTGTTGGCCGTCATCATCCTGGGTCTCATCATGTTGGCACGCGGGTGCCCCATGCCGCCCATTCCACCCATACCAGGGAAGCTCCCACCTTGGCCCATCTGAGAGAGCATTGGCCCAAACCCCCCCTGCTGGGCCTGTCCCTGCATGGGGTTCCCTCCATAGCCAGACTGCATGGGCATGGCGGGGGGTCCGGGATAGCCCTGTCCGTACAGAGGCTTCTGGTCCAGCACCATGGACGGGTCCTGCCCTGGAAAAGGCTCCAGCTGCTGCTCACTTCCCTGGTTCTGGAGCAGACAGGACAAGAGGACAAAAAGAGAACTTTGTCAAACCTCTCCATCTAATTGATTAATTTCCAATTGGTTGGCTCTGTAATTGTCTTTTTCTAAGCAGCACAGACAGATCCCTCTGGGCTCATCCATCTCTCTTCAGTGAGAGAACAGTCTGAACACGGTGAGTCATGACTGAAATATCTAATGCAAAGATGAACGTAAGGCTCACTTATGAGTCATGACTTGCAGACTGATCATTTCTCCTTTCACTTTACTTCTAAAAAGAGCACGGAGCTGAGAGTACGGCTGCTCCATTAGGGCAAACATCATAATCATGATTATTTTGGTCAATACTGAGATCACGATTATTTACTCATTGACTTTGGAAACATGCATTTATTGAATTAAAAAACTTTTTAATAGTGGATTTTCTTGAACTTTGAATATAATTCAACTGGAAAACAAAAAAATAAGTTTTTAAAAAAGAGATAAATAAATAAAATGAACAATAAATAACATGAATGCATATACATTCAAATAAATATTATAAAAATTAAAAATAAATTAGGTCAAAATAAATTAGATCCAATATATAGTGCACTGCCACAACCCACTGAAAGCTCCTAAACTAAACAAAATATATTCAACATTTTGGGAAACAATATTCAACATAAAATTTAAAAAAAAGGGTGGACTGGATTTATAACACATGACAAAACAAGAGCATCATTGTGAAACGTAATGCAGCACAATAATCATTTTATCTCAATTATCTTGTTTTCATAATCGTTGGAAGCCAAAATTGTAATTGAAAACAAAATTTGATTAGTGGCCAAACAACAGCGTTGTTAATCCGTCTTTTCTGATGACCTACCTGGCTGACGAGGTCTGGGATGCCCAGGGCTCGGTCTATCTCCTCCAGAGCGATGCCGTCCGTGTTATTCAGCAGAGAGTCCAGCTGGTCCAGAAGCGCCCGCTCGTCGCTCTGACCCTCGCTGGTGGTGGGAGGCACCAGGAGATCATCTAAGGTGTTGCCAAACTGCCGTCTACAAGGCACACACGGAGAGACACATGAGGTTCAGAATAATCTCACTGCAGCTCTTCAGGACTGAATACAGACGACGAGGGACGTCACTGACCTGTTACCCTCCATGCCCATTATAGAGTCCGGCCAGGAGGGGGACTGGCTGGGCTGGCCCTGCTGGCTGAACGGACTCATACCCATGCCCATGTCAGCAGAGCCTCCTAAACCACAAAGACACACAGTGTCAGTCAGAAGCTACAGGTTATACAGGAAGGATGTAATGGAATAAAAAAACAAACATTGTGTCAGATGCCAAAAAAATCAAAACTGGTCATCAGGGTCATTTGGATGAGTGTCCACACATTTTTGGCCAGCTGACAGCCAAACCACTGCAATGTCGGTGCAGACTGAAATATCTCAACAATTATTAGATGAATAAATATATTTTTACTTTTCTATTTTTCAGTCTTGATGTTTTTGGGTTGTCTTGAGTGGGGGAGGGGAGGAGGGGAATTCAAAGACTGGAGGGGCAATTAAGAGCCCTTTGTCAGACAGGGGATGAATGCCATAATATATGTATATATGTATAATATATATATATATATATATGTGGATAAACAGGAAATAACATGTTTGTATACTTATGTTAAACTGATCCATGTCCAGTATTACAGATGTATATAGAGGCTGATGATTTGCTGTTATTCTCAAATGAATCTCCAGTATTGAAAAATAAAAATTGTAGTATAAATTGCAGTAACTTTGGTGATCCCTAAATCCCTAATGCTTGCTCTTGGGTGATGTTGGGACTTTAAAAATAATTGACTTTGAAAATCATTGAGCCTGTTCTAGTCCTGCTCTATATGAAAAGTGTCCCGAGATAACTTTTAGGCACAGACCGAATTGCCTCCATAGTATTCAGTATCGAAAAATGCTTTATCATTCAACACCAAAGGAGTAAATCTCATCAGCATCAGTGAGCCAATAAGCATGCAGCATGCTTCTACTGCACCAAGATCTAATAATGCTGGTGATTGGCTGTCTAATCACCAGCTAATGTCATGGAGGCATGCAGGAAAAACACTACGTTACACACAGAGACAGGGCTCGTGTGTGTGTGTGTGTGTGTTGTTGTATTTTGAGAAGCTTGACTACAGTGTGGGTCACATAGGTGTAAAATAAACATCTGTACCATAATGTGTGTTGTAATTTCTTTTTGTTAAAATGGATTTTATAAAATTGGTATTGAAAAAAGTTGAGGAACTGGTATCAAAGTCAAGGTATCAGTACTGGTATCACAATTTTTGAATGATACTCAGCCCTAATCTTCACATAACTGTGTCTATGATAATTTCTTCCAACACCGTCAGCACCTGGCAACAGTATGACAGACGTACCGATATCCATGAGCTGCTGCTGCAGCATAGACCTGGTGCCCGGTACGCTGTTGGAGCGGCCGACCATCGGCCCCGACATCATGCCCTTGCTATTGTTGTACTCCATGCCTGGGCGCATCATGGAGGGGTGTCCTGCTGAGCCCACTGGGCTGGCACTGGAGCGGGTCATGCCCCAGTCCCCTGACCCCCCCATGGGAGACCTCTGGGGTACCATGCCCCTATTCATTGGTCCTGTTAATACATAAACACCAGATGTGCATGCGTCAGTATCATACAAGTGTTTAACCCTTTGAAACCCACAACTCTCCGGCAGGTTATAAAAGCATGTTTTCTTTTTTTTAAATCGCCAAAATTACACCACAACCAGAAACTGTAAAAACAGAAATTATCGTCAGATTTTCGACGGTCCTTGAACCAGTCATGTGTGACGAATGATTCTGTCAGGAAAAATAACCAAACCTAAGCTTGAAATAGTCTCGGCTGAGACCAACAGTCACGTGACAAAAATTCAGTGAAACTTGGACTGAACTGCAGGCTGTTTACACAGAGCAGAGAGGAGACGGCCAGAGAGGTTGTGAAATGTAAATAGTTCAATATATATAGCACATACCATGTTTTTCAATTATTGGTAACATGTTGTATATAGAGATTGCATTTTTTTCCCCCATTTTTTGTTAAATTAGCTAAGAAATTGAACTTTTTTTTAATATCGATGGCATTAAACACACAAAAATTAATTTTTGAGTTCTCCATAATTCTAGTCATGATTGTGCTATTTCCATAGAGGTGCAGGATTTTATTTTGCAGTGAAAAACAAGGCAACAGTGAGTAACATGTGACAGGAGCTAAAAAAAAAAAAACACCCTGAAAACTGCTTGAGGTTCAGAGGGTTAAGGAGAAGTGCGGCTCTGCATTCATGGTTCTCAATATTTACCGTCCTGAATCTGTGTCTGTAAGGTTTAAAGGTTATCTGATAATAGGATACACATTGAAATATATTCAAGGGTAACACATGCTCTAATAATAGTGAGAGGGGGAGGCAGAGAGAGGGGAGAGAAAATGTGCTGAAAATAACGCTGGGCCACTTGAACCACTCACCCATGTTTCCTGGGTAGCCGTCCGGGCTGCCCATCATGTTCTCCTGCTTGATGAGCATGGGGCGTCTACCTGCTCCCACGGGCCCAACAGGAGGCTTCCCGTCCATGGACATGGCCCTCTGGAAGGGCCCCCGAGGCCCCGGACCCATTCCTGGACTCCCTGTACGCAAAAAGTATAAACTCATTGGTCTTCCTCAGAAACAGGGACAATAATGTATTTGTTAAATTAGAGGTGAGTGATCCAGGAAAATATCTCAGTGCCCTCCGGCATTTAGAAAATATTGATATTGGGATTTTTCTGACTTTACATTACGGTGTGTAAGTAACTGATGGATTTGTGGACCATTTTGTAAGCATGCATGTATAAAAAACAAGTCAGCAATGGAGTAAAATAAAACTCAGAATATGATGATAGATAGATAGATAGATAGATAGATAGATAGATAGATAGATAGATGAGATTTATCTCAGCAGCTCCATTTGCAACATAAACAGACAAACATTTAACATAAGAAAGAAAAAAAAAAGGAAAAGATGCCAGATGTATTTTCACTATCATCACATATGATGTCATGACACCCGCCCTGCATGCAACTGTCACTTCTTATAGGCTTTGGTCCTGCAACCACTTACCCTGCAGGCTGTCGTCAAGGCAACCCTGGGGTTTGCTTCCTGTGTCGTTGGCTCCTCCACCTCCAGCCTGATCCGGGTAAAAGTCAGAGCTTGATCCCCTCAAGTCTCCGAGGATAGACTCCAGGTTGTGCAACTAAACATCAAAATAGGCCAAATGTGTTATTACGTAAAAGTCTGTAAAGATTCACATTCATTCAGACCAAAGGCAGTAAGTCAAAGTGCAGTTGATGTAACAAGTCTAGTACGGCTAGCTTAATGCCAATAATCATATTATAGTAGTTATCATGACAATACATTTTCCCAGTTTTAATCCTGTGTCTTTGTGTTAATTATTAATTTATCTCTTGTTATAGACCAAATATGTTAAAAAAACAAATCAGTATCAGAGTATTTCTACATTAAAATCCCGTCTTTTCTCTTCCTGTAAAATGGTTTCAAATGTTTGATGACTCATCCTGCACTCAGGGGAGTTTACAACAGTTCATCCAATCAAATGAGACTCTGGGTGACGAGCTCGCCACACTGGTTGTATAAAACCGCACTTCACTGTTTGTGGGTCATAATAGCTAACAGAGCAATATGGAGAGAGATGGGAAGAGATGTGTGTCTGAGATGTGGCTGAGTTTTAATTAATTCATCTCTCCCTCGTCCTCCTCCTGATCTAACAACAGGTGAGGGAGTAGCCAACGGTCCTGTATCGCACTAAACGCTAAGCCCGCCCACTTTTTAGCGGTCCAATCAAATGTGAAGGATTTGATTTAAATCTCTCTTGTAACTGTACACCGCTCAAATATTCAGAGTACAGAAGCTAAAGAAACTCTCTAACTTCCATTTCACTGGGACTTTAACAAAGAAGCAATCTTACGTCATCAGGTGGCTCTGACTTGATCTTGCTCTCAGGATGTTCGGGCGCAGGGCCGGGTCCAGATCCAGGGCCGCCCCGTGCAGGGCCGCCAGCGGCCCCGGGGGCTCCCTTCCCCTCCAGCTCTTCCAGTTTCGGCTTGACATCCACCGGCTCTTTGGAATCGTCCTTGTTGAGGAGGTAGTGGAGGAGGGCGTGGGTCTTCTCCTTCTTAGGACTATGCTGTTCCTGTTTGGGCTCCGCGACCAACCCCGGCCCGGCCCCGGGCCCTGACCCTCCCGTCCCAGCCTCGCCGCCCTCCTGGCCCCCCAGCGTCACTTTTCCCGTAGCCTCGGCTGTGATCTTAGCGACTTCATCTGGGGTGTTTCCATTTTGAAGAAGCTTGTGGAGGATCTTGTGCTTTTCTTGCAGCGAGCCCGTGTAGTGGGCCGGCGATATAGATGTTGACACGCCCCCTGGCCCGGTCGCCTGGCCTGGATTGGCACTGGCTGAAGAAGACGAGGACACCCCCGTAGACGAGGGGCTCGTCATGCCTCCGGTGGGGTCCTTACTGTCTGAGCCTGCAGGAGTGCTGCTGCTGGCTGGTGGCGGTGGGACAGGGGGCCCCGTCGACCCGCTGCCACCTATTCCCAGCTCCTCCGTCGGGGAAGTCAACAACTGCAGCAGCTTCTTATGCCCCTTACTGTCCGGCACCCTGCGAGGGAGCTCAGAGGTCGCCACCCCGGCCTCATTGCCTCCCTCTCCGGACTCTTTAGTCGCTGTAGCTGCCTGGCTGTCCGGTCGGTCTGCAGAACTCTCCGCCTGAGGATGCTGATGATGGTGGTGATGGTGCATGGCGTGGTGATGGTCGCCGGGCCCGGGTCCTAAGCCTCCCGCTGGGCTTTTGGAGCCATCTTGGCCCGGTTTGGCCGGCTGGCTGGGCTGAGAGGAAGAGGAGGAGGAGTGGACGCTGGGAGAGCTGTCTGGTTTGTGGGCCGACGAGGGCGATGTTAGGGTGGAGGGGAGGGAGCTCCCGACTCCTTCACTGATCGCTTGTAGGGCGTTTAGGGAGCTGCTGGAGAAGGTGGTGGTGCTCCCTCCACTTCCTCCACCACTGACAATGCCACTCATGGGAGAGTGTAAGCCTGCAAAGGAAAACAGAATTCAGTCAATCAATTGATAAGTAACTGATGCAAATTGTAATTTTGCATCAGTTGCAAACTGTTTACATGGACGCTAAATAAAGTGATCTGATAACGTGTGTTTATATACCCCACAGCATTTAATCAGAGTCAAACTTTTTTGACTCGTCTGTTGAGAAGCATCTAATCTGCCAGAAATATAACAGGAAAAAAAGGTTTTTTTCCCATATTGAGAAAATTCAATACATGGAAGAGTTGGTTCTGCCTATTAATACAATTTTCAAGATGGACCCACATTGTGTCCTGGGAACAATATTTCCATATCTGCTGTTCTCCCAACTCACCCGGTGGCAATAGTCCGTGGCGTTTAGTGTCATATCGACCCAGTTGAAAATCTGCAAAGTTTCCCTTTAAGCAGCAATCTCAGCAGCACATATAAAAGTTGTAACGTTATCAGCCACAGACCAGATTTGTTTTGCTATCACCATGTTTCCCTCCCTGAAGCAACGGCACCTAATGTTACTTCCTACGTGGGGCAGACATGCAAAGAAAGAATATATTTATTCTAACCAGAGAGAAACGATCGGATTAAGCGTTTATATGGTTATTAGGTGCTAATATTTTCTTAATGAACGGATTATCAAAGGTTTACATAACTCCTCTAAACCTGATTCCTTCAGATCGGGCCAGTCTCTTCCAATGCAGGTGTTTACATTAGTGGTCTTATGGGTTTTTTAAACGGCCGATGTCGATACCGATATTTAGAGAGCAGGGCTGCTGATGGCCGATTTATAATGCCGATTTTGTTTTTTGGGTTGTTTTTTTTTTGCATCTGATAAAATATCCTACAACAATTTAAAATTGCTGAACTTAAATGAACATATATTTAACACTTATTCAGCAGATAGCAGCATCTCTTTGTTTGTGAAATATATAAACGTGCATAAATAAAAACATTGTTAGTGCACAAGACCACCAAGCAGCATCTCTTTGTTTTTGCTCCTTTTGTAGATCTGCATCAGTCGCAATGTTTCGAGAGAAAAGTCGTAATTTTTCCAGGAAAAAAGTATGAATGTTTACAGAAAAAAGTTGTAATTTTTCAAGAAAAAAAAATTGTAATGTTTCGAGAAAAAAGTTGTAATGTAATGTAACAATTAATCTGTCTATCCCTAGTTTACATGATGGATTTTTATTCTGATTGGGTTATTATTCTGATTATTAGTGGAATATTAGGGTCCATGTAAACAAACCTAGGCAAGGCAAGTTTATTTATAAAGCACATTTCAGAAACAAGACAATTCAAAGTGCTCCCTGCTGATCGACTTACCTCCAGGTGAGAACTGGTTGGCGCCCATCTTTGGGCTCCCTCTGTTCCGGGGTGACATCAGGAGCCCCTGCTGGGGGCCGCCCATTCTGGGGCTTCCTGAAGGGCTGTTCATGCCACTCAGCCCAAACCCTCCGCTGCTCTGAAACGGGGGCTGCTGCGGGTGCTGCTGCATGCCTTGGCCCGGGTGATTCATGGGACCCATCTGATTCATCTGATTCATGTGGCCCACCTGATTCATCGGCCCCATCTGATTCATCGGCATCATGCGGTTGCCCATGCCTCCACCTCCACTTCCTCCTCCGCCGCTGCCTCCGTACATCGAGCCGCCTCCCATCGGACCCATGTGACCCATGTGGCCCTGCTCGTTCATGCCGAAGCCCCTGTTCATGCCGCCCATGCCCATCCCCCCACCGGTGTTCATGTTCATTTGGGCATTGGGGTTGGGGCCCCCCATGCCCTGTTGTCTCATGGTGTTGGGCATCATGTTCCCGCCCTGAGCCGAGCGGTAGCCGTTTGGTTCCCTGTGTTGGAAGGAGTCGGAAAACGAGCACAAGGTTTCAGGATTCCCACACATTTTCATGGACACAATTTAAAAACTTTTCCTTGAGTTTTCAAGGACCCATAATACAATTTCCATGACCATTCACAACCTATAACACAAATACAACTGTATATATACTTTACTCCAAATTTAATTATTGTAAGAAAATAAATAGCAACCCTTTTCAATCTGTAATAGTTGGTTATGTTCATATTGACTTCACCGCACTGTCCTTTATTTATAAAAACAAACAAAAAGCACTTATATCCGTCTGGCACTGGCTTTTAAACACGAGGGGAAACGTAACCGATTGTACTATGAGTGTATTCTTAATGCATTTGATTATAAACTCTTCATAAACTTTGTATCTGTCATTAGAGAGCCATGAAATATTAAATGTACATTTGCCCAGAATTATTCAAACATATCAGATTAAAACATTATTTCAGTCAGCATACATGGAGGAGACTGAACGCAGGGACATTACGTCAATAGCTAGCCTGCAGAAAATAACTTTGTCGTTATATTACATTACGTGGAAGGTAAAGCAAGATTTTGAAATTCCATAACTTTTCCAGGTTTCACGTGACCGTGGAAATGCTGAGGTTTGAAGAAAAAAAACAACTTAAAATCGCTGTATCCCCCACAACAACCACTCTCAGATGGTAGAAGCTCCATAAATTCAAATAAAATACCAGTTTCTGTGCGGCGTCTTCTCGACATCATACAAATCATCGCATAAAAGCTACTTCCACTGCCACTTCAGATATTTGTGCAGCATGAATACCTCGGAGGCCTCGCATAGACATACATTTTAGAAGTGCTTTTTTTTTTTTGTCAAGACAGTAAATGACACATCTGAATGGAGTGTTTTCAGTTTCTGACCTCTGTAGCAGGTGAGTGGAGATGAAGCCTTGCGGCTCGTTGCTCATGGGGTGGCGGTAGAGTTTGCTCTTGGTCTGCGCTGTGACCGGAGTGCCGTCGGACAGGGAGAAGCGGTACAAGGGTGTTTCGGCGTGACCCTGCAGGAAGGCTGCACAGACGGATAAAAGGACAAATTAACACCCTGAAACACTTAATCTGATAATAACAGAGGTCATCAATCGCCGCCTTTATGTTAAAACCTACTCTGTGATTACAGTGAGGATCAATGTTGTAGCGCTCAGACATTTGTATTCATGAGATCAATATTGATACACTGATGCATGAGGTGTGTATGTGTGTTTCAGGGTTTCTTTCTGAAAGGAGGCCTGGCCAAGATAGGTAGCAACAACAAATTAAAAACAAATAATGTCAGATAACTCTAAAGAGAGAAGATTGAATACGCAACTGAGCAAACAGTTAATTAAATACAGCGACATCCTGATGATTTCGCCTCCAGCTCCTTCATTGTGATTTTAAATCACAACTTAAAACCCACCTCTTCCGAATGGCGTACAATTGCTAGTTCCCTATGTTTGTAGTGTTTTAG